>BGPR01004905.1:0-103171 GCA_013235015.1 Araneus ventricosus
TATCACCTTTGATGGATTGTTTTTTACACGCATTGATTTTTACTTTCTCGTATACGAAGTATACAAAGAGAAAGTATTGTAATCGTCAAAAAATTCGAACTCGAGATTTTGACGAATCTCCACGTTTTAGAACTCCCTGATTCCGAAAAACACAATTTTGGAATTATGTCTGTCTGTGTGTGTGTCTGTATGTGTGTCTGTGTGTGTGTCTGTGAACACGATAACTCGAAAACTATTAGAGCTACGGGGATGAAATTTGGTATGTGGTCTTTAAATATAATTTGTAGGTTTCTATCAAATTTTGGACAAAATCCGTCAACGGGAAGTCTGTCTGTCTGTATGTTCGAGGTCATGCGAACGCTATAACTCAAAAACTTGAAAAGCCAGATGGATAAAATTTTAAACACAGTTTTATCGTCATGAATGTAGGTCCGTATAAAATTTTGGGCCAAATCCGTCAATGGGTTGACTGTCTGTCGGTCTGTATAATCGCATACTTGTTCAGTTTTGAAACCAACTCCCTGCGCATGCCTACTGGTGGCAATGCCTGTGCAAGAAAGGGACGCTCCGAAACTTGGCAGTTTGCCAAAAACCAATTCTGGAGTGATTTTGTAAGAAAGCAAACATTTAGGGAGTCTCGCCAGGTCCTGTTGCGCAAAAGAATGAGCAGAGGATTTGAATTTGTTTTGATCCTTCAAACCACGCGTGGTTCCAACTTTGGTTTACTTGCGACGGAAGTTTATTTGATGTCTTTTATTATTCTAGTTTTCTCTACATGTGTTAGGAGTATACGAGAAAGTTTAGGGGAGACCACTCCCGCTGGTTTGATTACGGATTGAAAACAACTTTGGAATGAATAGGGGATAATAGCCTTTGCAGCTGAAAATCCCAAAAAATCCTTTTTCAAATCTAATCAAATCAAACGGCTGATATTTTTGGTTAGAGAAGACTAGAAAAAATGAAATATGATTTCAAGGAGCTATTTACATAATATGGCTTCAGAGTTTAAATCTGAAGTGAAAGATTTAATCTATCTTTTTCTTTTCTTCTTTGATTCATTTTGGATATATTTAAATACTATAGAAATTATGTTTGTCTGTATCTTTCGAGGCGTATTGTTCCATTTTAAATCGTTTAAGATTTCATTCGGTTTTCATTCTTTAACTTTTACCTGGTTTATAGGAATCAATCTTTTAAATCCTAAAAAAAAAAAAAAAAACTTTTTCGAAAATATCGGTTTATTTTTTACTCTGTAATGTCAAATGTCATTATCGCGAAGAAAAATAAGCGGGAAAACCAATAATTTGTATCTTTTGTTTTGATTTTGATTTCAAAACTTTTTCGTGTCATTGTGGGCGGTTTTTTTTTCTTTTTTTCATTTTGTTGAAGTCCTGATTCCACAGGCAACGCCGTGCGCGTACTGCTAGTTGGGAATAAAACAAGCTTCTGATGTAACAAAGATATTTGCTATTTTATTCTAAATAGAAATTAAAATTGTTGTTAATATGAAAATGAAGTCTTTGTGAAGGTAACTAATTAATATTTTTACTCATTTATCTTTTTTCAATCAGTCATAAAGTGAAAGAACTTAAAATAAATAGCAACAAATCTTTATTTAATATTTGGGCTACATCATTTCCTTTCGTTTGAAATGATTTATTGATTTTTGAAGCTGAAACGCACGCTTGCTAAATTTTATTGACTCCATTTATGAGGCTAAAACAATAAAATTGTGTTGTTGCCGTCCATCAATATGATATAAGGGTTTATTTAAAGAAAAAATTGTGATGTCTTTGTATTCCTGAGACGGAGCTTCATAGATGAAATCGTTGACGTAAAAAAATGATTTTGGAATGGAACTGAATCAAATGGAAACAAAATTGAATATAATTTATGTGTTTGAAAATTGAAAATTTATGCATTTAAAAGTTAACATAAAAATTAAATATTTAACGTTCTGATATTATAATATGAGTTACCTATTGCAGCCGTGTTAATGTTCTGGTCGGTAATAGAATTCGAATGAAAATTTGCTAAAAATGTGCAGAAACCAATTGTTCTGTGGCATTTCGCAGACAATTTTCTTTCTCTTTTTTCTCTTCTTCAATGTAAACTATGGCGATAGCAAATGTGGGGGTGGACGATTCATTATCTTTTCTTCTCAAGTAGAAAGAAATGAGGCCTTGGGAAAGCACGCGCGTCAGCGGTGCATCCCCCCGGACGGAACTGATCGGACGGCCATGTTTGGAGTCCCCGATTTTCCCCCCTGGGCGAACGACTTTGCTCTGTTCGCTCGTGTCCGATAAGCGCCTAATGAGTAAGTAGCCTTCCAAACATGGCACTGTCAGGATTTATTTATTCTTTTGATCACTGAACCGCAGGTCGAGGTTTCGGAACAACACTGTGTTTCGCATCGAAAACCTGGTTCGATTTCGGGTAATTAGGCGGAAGGTGATGACAGAAACCAGACAATTCTTATATTTTTAGGGTCGGTTCGAAACGTGGTATGCTATTACAACACGCGTTTTCTCGTGACACGTTGAAACGCTGCATATTATTATCATATTTATATGAACACCAAGCTATATCATAACATGCATGTAACGATTAATTTATTTGGTTTGCGCAACAATTTTGAGTATCTGCTTGCGTCTTAGATTATTGACTTTTTTTTATATGCTCTTCCGCACGCGTTTTTTTCTTGACACGTTGAAGATTTGCATATCATTATCATATTTACATGAACACCAATCTGTATCATAAGATGCGTGTACGGATTAAGTTGTTTGGTCTGCGCAAAAAATTTCAGTATCTGCTTGCGTCTTAGATTTTATTATAGACTTCTTTTTTTATTTCTTGGAAGATTTATGTTGCTTTAATATAGTTTTTAATAGCAAAATTTGTTTTTCATGATTTTTGATTGGTTATTTATTCATATTTATCCTCGATTCAAAGCAGACAATAATTAGTTTACTATGAAAAATGTTAGAAGGGTATTGCTGAATCTTCTTAAATTTCTGAATTAAATCTTTATAGATAAAATACAGAATATTTCTTGGAACAGAACTTTACACCATTTTAATTACAAAATATACAAAATTGAAAATGAAAAAATATAGCTTCCATGATCATTAACTGATAATTAGTTGGATAAGGATCAGCTCATATCAAACCTTTTTTTTTTATTATTAAACTTCATTTCATTAAAGACTTTCATTTATGAAATGAGACACCAAATTTTATACTCTTGGTACTTGAAATATTTTATATAAAATTATTTTATAGTTTAATTAAAGTTAAATTTAACAGTTTAATTCTGATTGCCAGTTCAGAAATATTCATATAATGCAGTGATTAACCATAAAAAATATTTTGATGTTAACTGACATATGTAGTACAATAGCAATAATTCAGGCCTTCGATTTTGCTCTTGATAAATTTAAAAATGAAATAACACAACAATCTAAATAACGTTGTCATTATTAGACAAACTAAGACTACTTAATAAATACAATACAAATTTTCTGATATAAAATATGCAACTAAAGGACACATTATAACAATGAACAGTTCCTTGTTCTTTTTTAAAAAATTATTTCTATATTAGCTTTTCATGATGATATTTTATATTTTAGCTCCCAAGTTATCAAAATATCAGCTTCGAGCATCAGCTATTTAAATATGAGATATAAGCTTTCAAAATAAGGAAAAACTTTCAATATCTTTAGTGACGATAAAATGACCGAATTCAATCAGACTTCAATAAAACAAAGTAATAGTTCGCCAATAAGTAAAAGCTGTAAGAGACAACGAACCTGTACCTTGTTTCAGCTGATGGAGAGTTACAGGGCAACGGTGTAACTGAAGAACAACATAAACAAATTTGCCTGCACGAGCCTAACTACTACTTACTAATACAAACGAGGTGTTGCCTAACTCTTAACTAATTCGTAATATTTCGAGTGGCATTTGTTGAACTAATATACCAATCTTCATTTTCAGAAATTATAAGACAAAAATGTGCTGATTTTTGTATTGAAGGAAGCTGAAACGCCATTTTTTTTTTACAAGGGTGTTGTCAAAGAACATCTAGAAAGAAATTAGAAAAAGTTCGTTGAAAATATTTTGCCTCAATGTACTTAGTTACTGGTAATAGTGATCATTAATTGTTAGAATTACACTTTAGTAAGTAAGCCACAGTTCGGAATTAGATCAGAATTTTGTACGAGACTATGGATGTTGTGATTCTTTAATCCTTCTTAAATATGATTTTATAAAATAGGAAATTAAGCTAAGAGCTTTTTCTTTTAACAAATCTTTGTAATTGTTGATAATATTTAATTAATTACTGCTTAAGGAGAAAAATGTACGTATGCTAAATTCAACTGAATGCTAAATAGTTCCTTAAGGAATGAAACTCTTTTTAATTCTTTTCCTGTATAATCTATTATTTATATTCTATTGATTAAAAGTATATACTTTACTATCTACAAGATATATTGCATTGATTTGCAGATAATCACACAGGCAGAAATTGCATAGGCCAGGAGAAAAAAAAAGTGCAATAATGATTCGACAAGATTCTTCAGACAGCTACTCGTCAAGAAAAGTTGTTACTCGTAGATCGTTTTCTAAAAGCAACTGAGTCATCTGGGGTGAGATAGTTTTTTAAAAATTGGTCTAAAATGTGGAGATGATTTTTAATCCATCAGAAATTATCCTCAAAAAACACTTTATCTTTACTTTCGGAGGCTTGAACACATTTGGACACGCATTTCTTTCACAGGCGTGAAATTTAAAATTTTAGAGCCTATTGAATTATTGGTAGGTGTCACCAGTTCTTACAACAAATGAAGTATCAAAATATGGTGACAGAAAAAAATCATTTCAATCTAACATTATATTTTGAGGAATACAGAGAGAAGGTAGTTTTTGTTAATGCAAGTAACGTCAGGAGATTCGATTATTATTTTTAATTGCTGTTTCAGGGCCGAGACGTGAGTTTGGGATTGTCAGAGTTCGCAGATAAGGTAAAGTTAGGTATCAAAAAATACCTTAGAAAGTATCCTTTCGTCATGTAACTGTTCATTAACCTTCTCACACCGAGCAAGGCGGTCCCGGGTGGTGTAAAAAATTCCCCTTAACACCGATGAAGGACGGTCTGAGGCGGTTGGCTTCTTTTGAGAGGAGGTGAGGTTCTGAGAACGCTTATGAGATAAGCGCGGTGGGGGATCCAATTATCCTTGCCAATCACAGCCCATTTCTGTGCGTCTTAAGGGACGGTAATAGCAGGGTGTAGGGTTGTGGAGTAAATGCCCATACAGGTTGGGATAGTCCAATTCATATAGCTTCCTCCAAAAAGTCCCAGTTTTAAAGAAGCTAGAAGAAAAAAGTTGCCTCGGGATTTAAGAGTTAATTAAAAGAGAAGGGAAGGAAGAGGGAAAATTCAGTTCGAAAACAATTTTTAATCGATGCTTTCGAATAAAAAAAGCTCGTTTATGTCTTTTTATGCTATTATAGGTTTTCCTCGATCGTGATGATTGGAGCAAACGCTTTAACCAAAGTTTCAAGGAAGAATCTGAAATGAAAAATACTCTTTAGACTGTTGTATGATCTCTAGAAGGATTTCGTTTGATGAAGTGATAAATTAGGAGAAAAAACTCTTTAAACAATCAATTAAATGAGGTGCTCCTTTACATTCTTCTCACTAATATCGAAAAGAGGCAAGTGATTTTTCTTAAAAGTTATTTATGTAGCTTAACTATAGAATTTAAAAGGTTTTCAAAAGAAAATAAGATAACGTTACCGACAATTAATCAGTTTCAAGACTTCATTTAACAGCTACACGATTAAGAAACGCTTTGTGTAGTATTTTGTTTTGAATTTCATTCATATGCTTGAAATAGAGTAATTTGTTATTATTGTGCAATCATATACAGATTAATTTTATTTATGATTTCCATTATTATTCATTATTTCATTTCAGAAAGAAAATAGAAATCCAAATTATCTAGGTAAATTCAAAAGTCGGAATTTTTAGTTCCTTTTCTAAATGTTAAAAATTTTACAATCAATTTTATTATGGTCCACTTAACTGTAAAAATATTTTTTTTTCATTCTCCTTTCATAGTTGATAGGTTAGGAATGAATTTAGAAAAGATAATTGTTCAAGCTATAAACTGCAGTCATTTCCTTTTCTATATTTCCATATGAACACATTATCTTCATGCTAAATAAATAAACAAAGTAATTAACCAACCAGTAAAATGGGTTGTGAAATTAGAGCTAAACACCTTGTAAAAACTGTCAAATTCCCTTCAGAGCAAATGAGTCCCAGTAGAGTTGATAGTTTAATTAATATAATTTATATGAGTCCTCTGTAAAAGCTTCTTATAACACCGTTACCTTTTCTATATTTTGATTATATTAATATATTTTTGAATTATGAAATGTTAAAAAAAAATTCGCATTAAAAATCAAATCAGCTCAAAAACTCCATCATTACTTTCCATTAATTATTTTTCTAACCAGCGCAAATAAAAATTTTTCTTTTAAATTAGTCAAAAGTTTTCTGAAACGTGAAGACATTAAAATTATTCAAAAATAAGAAATTCAAAATTTTGTCTCTTAAAAAGTTTGGGAAGGACATTTTTTTTCAGTAAAGATGGAGTTTACCATATCAATTTAATGATTATCCATTCATCTATTTGTAGAATAAATTTTGCAATTTCAGGTAAAGGCAGAATAACAATACGCAGAGGTGTGCAAAAAGAAATTGCATCACATGCTGCAATCGTTACTATTTTTGGCACTCAAAACAGTAACTACATTGCATACAACTGTCACGAACAGCCTCAAATAATTGAAAAAAAAGTGTCTGCACAGTTGGAACTACAAAAAAACATACTTAAATGAAACTTATAATGTACAGAGGTGTGAAAAAAAAACCCATCACATGCTATAATCAGTGTTTGACAAGGAAAATAGTAACTTAGTTGCACACAAACGTCATGAACTGTTGCAAATAATAGCGAAAGAAAATGTTTGTTCAGTGAAACTACAAACAAAGCGTATTTTTTCATTTCATTTCTTTCCTCTGTACTTCTATAGCACTGCACAAAAAAATGCAATCACTGGCAATGTCTGTTTAAAGTGTTATTTCTGAATTTTTGCAGAGAAAATGAGGGTGGTGCAGTTTTTTTTTATTTCTTTGCACACCTTTGTAGTTTCAAGAAGAAAATTAACTATTATTTCAGTATCATTACAATTCTTTTATTAAAATCAGTTACTATGTTCTTTTATTAAAATCGATTTTCGTTCTTTGTTTGTAAAGAAAATTCCAAGTGTGAACATTTTATTCCATTCTAGATTATTCGTAAAATATTTTATGATTTATTTTATCTAATTCAAACAGGGATCGATAAAATTTACCAAACACATGGCGTTGATATCGTTTCGATCTGAGAAATTTTGTAAACAAAATCGGGCTAGGCAAGAAGAATGAAGAAAAAATTATCACTTCTCTATTAATGAAAAATTAGTACCTCTCTATTTTCTAGTGACTAGGAAATAAAAAAGAACACATAAATCGGAAATAATTCATGGAAAAGGTTTTATTGCTTTAATCATTTCAATTACGGTGCAATATGACTATTTTAAGTTTTACCCCTCTGGCGAGGTGAGTTTCGGCTGCTAGGGTGGGAAAAGTGAAGTGAAATGGAGTGTTTTTAAAATTTTCCAGATAACACAAAAATGACGCATTTAGTCTTAAAAATGATACTTTTAAAAAATTGTAGAGCATAAAATTCTGCTTAAAATGAATATCAATATTGTGTGCTTTGCTTCAGTAGTATCAGTAGTCCCCTTTAATCAAAGATGCGATACAGTTAAATTTTTCAAGCATATGAAAATTTAAAATTCTACCTAAGAAATTGTATCTGAAATATGATGCAAAATTTGACGCAAATAACTCCTTAGCAAATAATTTTCAGAATAATTGATTGACAGCTGGCTTAAAACAGGATCAAATCGTAAACTGCTTTTCGCAACATCATTCCCAACATTAAACAAGCCTCTTGCAAAGAGAATTTAAGTTCCGCGTAGCCATATCCCCATTACAGCTAAAACCTTGACGTATCAAGTATCATTTAGTAAGTGCTTAAAGTTTAATTTAGTGAAGAATGTCATTGTTCAACAAAATTGCCCCTCGAAGCACATATATCCTTATTAAAACTTGGATGCATCTTCTTATTTGACATTCAAAATACAGTAAAACCCCAATTAACCGAATTCGGGTAACCGAAACCCAGGTTATCCGAAATGCGCCTGGAATCGCAAATCCAAAAAACACGTACTGCACGGAAATAATCGCGAAGGCAAGACTTTTTCACAAAAATATCCCCACTTTTTTAAACCTCTCGAACAAGTCCAGTGATTAATCTTAGAATGCTAAAATTAAAATTAAAGGATATTAACAATATTAATTACGATATTGTTTACCAGTGCCAGGGGCATTGCGCCCGAATTTATCGGTGCGAATTTTGCGCCCGACGAAGGGTTAACTTTAATAAAGAAATAAAAGTAGCCTACAAAGAGAGTTTTGAATTCGTTTTACACCCAAAACACTTCTGAATTAGATGCAAAATAGTAATAAATGTTCATAGCTTAACCGAAAAAAAAAAATCGTTATCTCCCTGCCTTACTTTGGTTTCTCCCCCTAGTTCGGTTAACCGGAGTTGCCCTGTAGTGGTGAAACTGTTTTCCATACCGTCACAAAATCCAGAGGCCACTGTAAACAGGAAATTAGTGATTCAGTTTGCTAAAGCCATTTCAGAAATTCGACTGTAAGAGGAGAAATTAACCTTTAAATTTATAAAATTTTAGTTGTTGGTTACCAAGCTAACTGGGAAACACTCCATGTTATATTATATGCAAAAATAGGGTAGACCGGGGCTAGTTGGCCATAGAGGCACGTTGGACCAGTCGCGATATTTTAAAAACTTTCTGGTATTGAACGCTGTCAGTCCAGACAAGTGTGTATTGTCCCATCTTCCTTCTTCCACATCAGAGTCATTGAAGAAGCAGCGTGCATGTAAGAACCAAATAAAATTTTGTAATTTTTGCTAAGCTGTGTAAATCTCCTCACTTACAAATAATCGTTTTTTTTTCTTTGCTTGTAAATTACAATTTCCATTTTTACAAATAATATTCAGAAAGATAGTTCTTCATTGTTACTTTAGGGATTGTTTGTTTATTGAAATGCTTTCAGAATAAATTCGTACATTCATTAGAAACAAAAATGGCGATATGGTTTTAGTTAGCCCTTTTCGCATGGGGCACGGCTACACAGGGTTCTTCAGAATGCACGTTATAAAAATATTTCTGAATATGTGGGATGGGATTGAGACAGATTTAGTATGCAAGATACTTGTTATGAAAAACCATGTGGATTCAGTGTTGATTATAATTACACAATATAGGAGGCGCTGCTATTACAATACTATTTGACGATGATCATAAAAGCTGTATCTCAGATTCTATTGAGTAGAAATGCACCAAAATTGTATATAATACATATAATATGGATAATAACAGTAGTGCGTTATCTAAATTAATAAGATATAATGATATAGAAGAATGTTTTGTGATAGTCGTTTCATACTAGTAGTGGGGAAACTTACTCTGTAGTAGGGGCAAGTTAGCCCAAGCGACGGTGTCAGTTTGGGGTTTTAAATTAATGCTGATAGTTAAAATATTCAAATTTTATTACGGCGAGTTCTTTCTGAAGGTACACTTATTGTGTCAAATTTTAAAAAATTTGAATTCCCATTTTTAAAAAATTCTTAGAAGAAAAAACGGCCAACTAGCCCCAGTCTACCCCATTGTTTCACTTCTCTTTCTTTTATTTAATACATTACACCAACTACATACTCAATTTTGGGGCCTCAAATTCTTTTAATGGTAGAAAAACGATACAATTAGAAATTTATTAGAGATTTACATCGTATTTTTATTCCGTACAATGAATCACGCCTGTAAGTTTTAATTTTATCTATTGTTGAAAGATAAATTGTAAAAATTTGAAATTAATTATTATGTAAATTATGTTAGATTTTCGGAACCACAGTAAGTTTTAATGTGGGGCAATCCTTAAAAGGCAATTGACTATGGAAATCCCACCTCCAACTTTAAGTTCTAAAAAAAATATCTGAGTCATTCTTCAAGAGAAAAGTCTTCCTAATAGAACTATTTTTCAAATGAGAAGTTTGTTTCTATCTCATGACGGTGATTATTTATTTTTAAATTGTGGTTTATTTCTTTAATGCATTCAAACTTTTCTTTTAAATTAATTTTCCTATAAAGTTAATTTATTTTTGTAAAATATTAGAATAGCAACATACAATGAATGATATTTATATAAAATGCATTAAATTTAATTTTTTATAGTGCTGAGTTGGATAATATTTGTAGTATGAATTGTGGTTAAGAAGATGTGTCATTAACACGTGCGATGCCTTTCATTTCATTTTATATAATGCAGGATTGAACAATATTTATATTTATGCAACATAGAAAGCATTTTAAACTGATTCAACAATTTTTTTAAAAATTGCCTTCACCACTGATCCATCAACGGACACAGTTTCTCAAAAAATTTTTCGGATTATTGTTTATTCTATATGTATTTCAAAATTTCTTGAAAAGTGGCGCAACCTGGTCCTTTTCGTTGAGGAGGTCAATACTTTGTGAGCGTGGACATAAATGACGTTAATGGCATTTCCAAACATGGCGACCGTCGAGAGTTCGACCGTGAAAAGTAAACACAATTTAGGTAATAGGAGTTCGAGCCAGCGGCGTTCCCCCGAACGTGCTGAGAGGAATCCGCGAAGATAATTGAGCTGCAACGCAACGATCTACTTAACCTTCGATGATACATCGTGTGAGAAATTCCATGTCGCAGATTCCAACATGGGAACACGTAGCCACATCCAAAAACAAACACCTTCAACAAAAACAAATTGTAAGACAAACTTGTTAATGTACTTAAACCAAACAAAAAAGGCGCTAAAGAAATTATTAAGATATTTATCTGTCTGCACTAAAATAGTAGTTTTCCATTTTGTTTCCTTCTAATTTTTTTATTTGAAAATCCAATTTTTTAAGAATCCGAACATTTATTTTTATATTCTTGACTATTATAATTGATGTTACAGTTGTTTAAATATCACATTCGGTTATTTCAACAGACTAGAGTGGTATTTTTAGATGCAAAGTGCGAAATAAAAAATAAAATAAAATAAACTGCATTCTTAATTATATTTAGCATAGAGAATCCAACAGCTATAGAAATGGAGCATACCAATAGATACTCACGTGATAAATGTGAAATGCGCTGTTCCAGTTTAGTTTTATATCTTACAGAAAGCTGCCCCACACAACTGCATCCGCAGTCATTAACACTACAACACAGCTGTATGGTTATGGCTATGGGATTGCGCACCTCATAGGAGGAAAAAAAGACTTGGTGTCAGTTTAGTTTTAGTTATATTAACGTCCCGTTTTGAAGCAACACTACGGCTATTTTGGGACGGACCTCGTACCCCCTTCTCCAAGCTTCCACACCACACCAGTGGGAGGATGTTTGATCCCCTGCGTATGATTTAACTTGTAACAGACGCAATACACGGTGGATCTTCAGTGGAATCTGGTTTCGAACCTGGAAACCCTCCGACACCTTATCAGTAGGCCACCGCGGCCTTGACATGGTGTCCGAACGCAGCGCAGGACAATGTGCTGTGAAATATTAGATTATATGTGTTGCTTCGTTTGTCATTTGAATTATTAAGTGAAGTCATTTCGGGTAATTTGTTTTAATAATGTATGGAATAGATAAAACACTTTTGAAAAGTTTTATATCTTTTTACATAATTTGGTATACTTCAATAACATTAGGCGACATCATGAAAATTTTACCTCGAAGCACGGAACAATATTGTAAAACACTGAATTTAGGAAATTCAAAAGCATTCGACTGAATAATAACAATCAACAATTTAATAGGAATAATAACAATCAACTTATCAAAATATTTGCATAAAAATCACTTAAATTTTGAAAATATTGTCAATTTTGTATTCGACTTCAGGATTTAGTATAAAATCGTAATAAAAAACACAAAATATTAAACGAATGTTTGGTCTTAAAAATGTTTCTGCTCTATGTGAATATTGTAAATCGAAACCTATTTGTTCTTTGAGGTCTTTTTAAAGCAAAATTTAATAGCATTTTACTATAAAAAAGTTGACAGTAATAATAAGCTTGCATTATTTTCGGATTCAAAGATACCAGAAAATATTTCGAACTATTATTATAAAGTCGAACCAGAATTTTATAATTATTTCTAATTCCTCTAAGGAAATTGTAATGAATTATTTTTTAAAGTTAAAAGACGAATTAATATTTAAGAAAAAGAATATAACACATTTTTGGAAAAAAAATATGTAGCTGTTGTTTTATGTTCCGTAAAACATGTATTAAGGCTGAAAAGAATGAAAAAAAAAGTTTAACTATGAATACAATTCTTTTTTTAAATATTACAGAAAAGCTATCTGATCATTTGTAACATTTTATTTGAAAGGCCTAATCATGAAATAGAGTTTTTGTAATCCGAACTGCAATTATTCGGGACTTCACGTTCCCTAACTACTTAAAAGATTAGATTTTTAAAAAATAACTACTGATAGGGTATAACACAGAGAAAGAGTACTTAAGAGTATCTCCTTCTCTGTGGGATATAAACGCGAAGACTTAGTAAGTTAATTCCTTGTCTTCGGTGCAGAACTAGAATCTTTTCAATGTTGAATGATTCAGATATTGAATGAAAGCAATTGGCTTCTTTTTGTTCATTCATGCTCTCACATGCATATCTCTTCATAATGTTCCCGAATTATTTGAGGTTTCCCATATCCGAACATATTCTCTGTTTCGCCTCAGTTCCGATGATCCACCTTTATTTTTAGCATTATTTTTAAAAACTGGAAAAAAAACCCTGAAAATATTCCTGCAGCTTGCAGATTTTGAAAATGACTTCAGTATTTTTAAAATCAGATTAATACAATGAATAATCAGCAAGAGTTTTCACATTTTTTCAAATGAAAGAAAGTAAACATTTTCATCTTGTCATATAATTCTCCACTTGAATAAAAGTTATGAAAGACTGGAATGTGTAAAAGAAATCTAAATAACTCTCAAGTAAAAAAATCCTAATAATTGCATGAATCAACAAGAAAAACTAATTAGAGGTATCAGAAAGCATCGAACATTTGAAGAAAATTACAAATATTCATAAAACCACATATATAGTTAATGTTAAAGAGGCAGTTATTAAATTAAAAGCAATAACAAAAATCAGAAATTTTTTATAGAATGCTTTGAACTTAAATTTTTTTTTTGTGAAATTATCTAAATTTTTCAATGTTCTTGCGTCTTTTTATTCTGCGATATAGAAGCATTTATAGAGATTTTGAACATAACATATAAACTTTGAAAATTATTACATATTTCTAAACGCCGTCAAGAAAGGATAAAGAATTTTTTTGAAAGAAAAATAAATAAAAATACGCACTAAAAAAATTCTAGATTTATTCAATTGTTTGAAAAAATGTACTAAAAAATGCATCAATAAGGTGACGATGAAATAAATGTATAATGTAGGAAAAGATCAACCGTTTCTTTGATCTCGAATTCTGAAAAACAGATATTTTTAAAATTAGAATGAGTAAAAATGTTTGAAAAAAAATAAAGCTCGAAATATACAATAGAAAGGGTTCTCTTTTCTGATGAATAGAGTAGAAACAGGCTTTATAGATTTCGTTAAACGATATCAATTATATTCATTTCGTTTCACCAAGGTTCTGGTAATTTGGAAGATCAGACGATAATAGACAACCAGTAATGCTGATAACATGCAATTAAGACATCTCCACGTGTTTCAGCTTAAACTTAGTCTAAAACGGTGACAGAATAGATGAATTCTATATTTATTGTGTCAAGTATTTCCTGATGATTAATGCTAGTATAGGTATATTTAGGTAGAACTGAAGATTTTTAATCAAAAGAAATAATAAAAATAATGTTTTGCTACTGATTTCTTCTATGTCGATTTTATTACAAGACTAAAAGCGAAAACATTTGTTTTATATGATATTTATTTGTAAAACCAGATGTTTTTTACCTCGGCCATTTTGAAATACAGCAAAGCACCGTTTATACGTTTCGCATTTATACGTCGTGTCATCACTGTCTCAATTCATTCATATTCGTTGTAATGATAAAGTACTTCGTTTATGCGACGCAAAACCTCGGTTATACGTCGTTTTTCCCCATTCTAAAATGTGAAAATTTCCCCTTTTCTAGTATGTGAACTTTGACAAAGATATCATGACTTCGAAATTATTCACAATTAATGAATTAAAAGAAGACAAATTGTCTGGTGATAATTTAAGTGATGATGAAGTTCCTCCTTTCTTTAAAAACGCTATGACTCCATGGAAAAACTTTGAACTTATTTCTTTTGTCCAAAGAATAGTGAAATAACATTCAATGAACTTAATTCGATTCATTTTTCTGTACTTAACACTCACTGACAATCAGCACGTCAGGCAACGGTTAAAGATTTTCTGAATTAAACGCGTGTCTGCATGCACATAAATAGCTTAAGATGTGTATAATTAGTACTCAAGATATGCAATAAAGGTATGATTTTTCTCCCTCTTATGAGAAATATTTAATTTTAAAATTTAATTATTGATTTCTATACTATGTAGTAATATATTAATACTATATTTAAAACTAATATTTTTAAATGACTTTGCATTAATAACATTAAATTTGTAATAATCAAAGTTGTTTAGTAAAATTTCGATTATACGTCTTTTCATTATACATTTTCGATTATACGTCTCCACATCGTTTTACGTCAGTCCCTTGAAAGACGAATGAACGGTGCTTTACTGTACTTCTTGTCGAATCATGCTGTTTAGTAAACTTACTACGTGATATTTTGATAACTAACGGGTGATTTAATCGAAAAGTTTATTTAAGAATTTTGAAGTAAAGTTAAGAATTTTGAAGTAAAGTTAAGAATTTTGAAACAATTACTTTTTAATCGAAAAGTTTAAAAGCATTTATTACTTTATTGTTTCTTGCATATGTCCCGTGTCGGCACATGAAAAAGTAGAGCTTTTGCAAAGGCCTTGTAAAAAAGATAATAACAACAGTTTCTAACAATAAAGTAATATTTTAACTATAAAACTTTTTATAAATAACTAGTAGAATACCCGGCGTTGCTCGATCTTTTTAGTACCAAGAGACAAGAAACAATGAGCACAATGACCTATTTTCACTCTTGGAAAAGTAAAAATAATTCCCTTAAAATGGAATAATGGAACAATAATTGTTCCTGTTAATCGTCTGAGAATCGTATAATTAAAAACATTTTTTTAGTGTTCTTCCAGAATTATTTTAATGTGTTTTGGTAAAAGTTCTTCATCCGTATTCTTTTCCGTCATGTGTTTATGTCCGTATATTTGGATATAAAATTGATTTTTTTAAATCTATTAAAGTTAGAGAAAAAACATCGTACGGAAATGAAAAGTTGATTTTGTCACTGAAAAACTAATTTTTTTTTACCTTTAAGATGGTGTAAAAATAGTTTTTGTGAAATAAAACTTTAGGAAGATATCACGAAAAACGCCAATCTTACCTAATTTTTAATTAATTGAAATTTTAATTAGCTTTTCGTCTTTGAAAAGTTTACGGTGATCTTTCTCTTGTTTTTAAAGAGCACATGAGCCAAATTTCAACAAGATTGGACGAAAAATATAGATTTGTATAAGGAACACACAGACAGACACACACTCTGCTTTATATATATACTAGCCGCCTTTGGCGACTAACTTGATCGCCTGAAATAAAATTTCAACTGAATGTCTTATAAATAATTTTATATTCATGCTTCCCTTAACAAAGTAGTTTTAAACTTCAGTTTGCTATAGATATTTAACTGCGTTCTTTTCGTAGCATTGCACTTGTTCTGTTTCTTGTCTACATTAACGTAAAATACGCAGTTGATTTCAACATTGAATTGGCGCGGCACATTTTACGTCCAGCACTATGCTAAATGGCTTAAAACAGACTGATAAAAAGAATTAAAACATAGCAACGATAATCTTTCACTTTACTGGATTATTTGATTATATACTCACTATCTGGAGGACTTCCTTTACAGATTTCACAGAAAAACTGATCAAATAAAAGAAGAAAGTGAAATCCTTTGATGTACCAATATTTTCTTAACTTTCAACAATGGAAGAGGAACACGCAATTAAATATTTGTTTAAATAATGAAAACGGTTTGTAATGCGTTGTAACAATGAAAAGTATTGTTGTAAATTATGCCAAAAAATATTTTTAAAAATTTATTAAAATTAGAGAAAAACTTGTACGACAACTTAATTGATATCATTAAAAAGATAATTTTTTTAATTTTCAGGAGGCGTAAAAATATTTTTGTGTTGTAATATCTTTGGAAGTTATTAAGGAAAAAGCCAAAATTTAGATCAATTTTAATGAATTAAAATTTTAAAAACGCCTGAGATGCACATTCTCAATCTCTAAAGTATGTGTAGCCAAATTTCGTTGCTCTAGGTCTAGCGGTTTGTCCTGTAGAGCGCCACACACACATTCTCTTTTATTATTAGTAGAGATCTATATGTTACGGTTAATGTGATGAATAGGTTATTATGAATATTAACCGGTTAAAGTGATGAATCTATTTATCACATGACTGATTATTATTTATAATAACCGATTAATCACATTAACCGTAACATACAATAGATCTAATTAAATCGCGAGATTCCATACGGATATTGTTTTGTGTACTTAACAAATAATGAGGTGTTAACTCAAAATAAATCCAACAAAAATAATAATTAAGTGATACTAAATTCATGCTATGGATGTTATTATGTTATAGAAATTTATGATTTCCTATAACAGTTTATTTCTTTAAAAGGTTCAATAGCAAATGTGTTAATAATATAATAATAAAATTTAGTTCCTTTTCCAAATCTGTGTAATGGATAAAATTCTCGATAATAAAATCGCTCGTGACTGATGCTAGATTTTCAATAACTTATTATTTTAGTTTCAGAAAGATCTTTTCATAAATGCAAAAGTAATTGGCTATCTCACTATAATTTTTTACAATATAAACCAAATCGGGATATAATAAGAAACATTACTTTCAAATAATGTTTGCATAATTTGTAAAATTGTAAATTTGGAATAGAGATCAATTTTAAGATTTCAAGAGTTGGATCGTGCAGAATCCGAGCCTTGGGCACTATTCACATGAGTATCTGACCGGCCGGGGCTTCAGTCACATGACATATTCCTATTATATATTTATGACTTAAAATGTCTTAATATTTATCTCTATTATAAGGAAAGAAGTCTTATTAAGGAAAGAGGAAGAATTTCTTAAATTTTTTTTATTATAAGGAAAGAAGTTTTCTTATATAATTTTCTTAAGTATTGAGGGTATCATCGTTTAGGTTCGAATCAAACATTGAATTCTGTTTCATTTTAAGCTACTGTTCCTAGAAATTTACTCTATTTCACTTTCCTAGAACAGTAGGCTCTCTTTTCATTTATTTCCCTAGCAGTCTGGATTCTGACAACCGAATTATCAACGTCCATTCGTAATTGATCGGATCAGATGTGTTTCTCACCGGCTTTTTGTTACTTTCACTACTACAGCCAAACCCTTTCTTTATACAAACAGTGGGTGATGTGTCTGAAGGAAGAACAGAAAGCATTCAGAACATTGGCGACCGAAAGTCACTGCACCTCTATGCCAGAGGTGAAAGGGAACGGCTACCGTCTGTCGCCAGTTCTTTAATTACAATCTTTTCCCATCAGATCTGTTTTTGATATCGGATCTTTTCGCCAAGGCGGCTCGCGGCGCCTCGGACAGGTGAGTTCCACTCGATCAAATTTATGGATTTTCTATAACAGTGACGTCAGAGAGTCACTGAAGGCTCACACGTAACCATGCAAATGAAAAATATAGTAGCAATGTCAAGGTGAAACAGGTTCGTCGCGTCACCAGTGCCGTTTGCGTCAAATGGAGCCAATCAATCAATCTTTCGCCAAATCGGCGCATGGCTTACTTGTCCCATAATTTAGGGACATTAAATGTCGCCCAGTAAAGGCTGCGGTTACTTCTCAAGGACTCCATAATTCTATTTTTACGACATTCTGGCCGATGCTGGCATATAGAATAGTGATTCAACCTGGATTTTAGTCCTGCGTACGTCCTAGAAAAGTATTATATTTTACCTCCTTTCCAAAGTAGTTAAAATTATTTATTAAATAGTTCAGCTTTAATATTTTATAAGGAAAAGAAGGAACCAAATGTAAACGATATTAAAAATGTTTTGAAAGTCTGTTTATGAAAAGGACTATGATGCAACGTCGTCCTTTGGATTTGAGGCCTCGGGCACAAATACAGATGGAGCATCCAGTAATAAATAAATAAAAAAATCTTTAAGATCTTAGTCAAAAGAAAACAAAATTAATATAACTTTATTTTTCTTTGTTAGTTTCAGCAAATTAATCTATTTCTATTTAAATTTAAATCTTAGCATAATTTACTTTCTATAGAAAGCTACGTTCTACTGCATTCTCATTGTATTATTTGGTGCCATTGTCAATTTAAATATTTTTTTATTATTTTAAACTTGGAAGACTGCTTTCGGACTCAGAGTGGTTATTGGAATTTTTAATAAAATTCTTAAGACTATACTTCAATTGGGAAATGCATTTCCTGTTTGGTGAATATTTTTAAAGCATTCTAATGAGACCAATCCATATGGCTTCACAGAAAATGTTGCAGAATACTTTTATTTCTTCATAGAGATCAGTCTCGGAATACGCGAGAAATAAATTTGGCTAGATTTCATAATCTTATAAGAGTCTCTGATCTACGCATAAGGTAGCAACTCTTATGCGCGTACTAGTGACCACTGGGCATATGAATGACCGATATTAAGGAAACTACTGCCAGATATACTTTTTGGTCAAAACCGTGTTTGCGCAGAGTTCATATTTGGATTTTGTATTAGAGAGTATCTATTATGTTATCCGTTATACAAAGAAATAACTCAATTACGATAGCAGCGTATCAAAACTGACATGCTTAAAGGAAAAATAGCCTTTAAAAAAACCGTGGCTTTGAAATAGTTCTGGATTCAAATACGAAAAATAACCAGACATTTTCTATACAAGACGTTTATTAATAGAACACTAAACTAAAACTTAAACAAAACTCTCGTTCAAACAACAGTTATAAAAGATTACAGTTAACACAACATATATATATAGCGAGCAAAATACTACACCTGAATTAATACAAAAAAGCTCCGTGGACATGACAGTATCACTGATCCAGTGCATATTAAGTTTCTTACGAATTTGATTACCTTCGTGAAGCAAACAAAGATATTAACGAACTATAAACAGTGGATCAAGGAAATAAACGACAGTTTCAGGAACCAAATTGTATGTGAATTAGTACTGCAAGAAAATGAAGTAAAATAAGAAAATAAAAATAAACCCTATGGAGATGAGAATTTGTACATTTCCTGATACAGAAACTATGCGAAGCAGAGACTCGTAAACTTGACTATTTTCAGGCTCTGTTGATGATATTGCCGCATCAGATTTTGCCGCCCTAGTGGTTTTAAAGGGAGATATGGAGATCGCAGGGCCTGCCACAGTTAGTGAGAAGAATGCTGACACAATATTGTTTTATTCTTTGTTTCTCTGAAGACAGTACGACATATTAAAGCACTAAAATTTTTATATGTTATAACCAATGCTTGTTTAAATTGCTCGAAACCTTTTGTATTCCTTTATCTCTATGCTTAATTTGAGGCATAAAAACTTTTAAGAATTAAAAAAAAATTCAGAAATTGTATCGATGGTAATCCACATGGTTTTCGAGGGCGCAAAACTTTTCCGAATTGTTAAATTCCTGAAGAAATTAAGTTTTATTTTAAAATTTGAAACTAAATACAAATATGGGCTTAGAGATATAAACTACTTATTGCACTATTATAATAATATTTTTTTTCTGCAGTATTATTTGGAAGTTTCTGATTTGAAAACAATTTTAGTTTAAATAAGATATAAACAATTTAGTATACGATAAAAGTGTGATACCATGAAATGGTTACATTAATTCGAGACGACTATTAAACTAGCGTCAACTTGCTAAAAAAATTCTTCGATCTAACCCTACCCATTTATCTCCATTTTAATTCCTTAGTAAAATATAAAAAGAATGAAAATAAAACTGGTCGAAATATATCTGTTACCTATGATAACAGGGAAAAATTCTCCAAATTTTATATTATTAGCCTCTATATAAGCTTGAAAAGGATTAGTAATTAATTTAAATTATTTTATTGTCTTTTCAATTCTGATCAAGAAAGTGCTTATTGTCGCCAGGTTGACACATGCTGATCTCTGTGATTAAACTAAACATTCGTATCGTTGTCGTATTCTTTTGATTTTTTTTATTACCTAAACTGCTTCAGCAACGGTTCCAGACTTCAGAACAATGTCAAATCTCTCGTAACTGTGACCATTTATTCAGTAAGTAATTGAAGTAACAATGCTTTTAAAGGTTTGAATTTATTTTTGAAATTTAAATCCTGCAAGGTGAAAAATATATGTAGGTTAGCAGTTAGGAAAAATTAACACATAAATAGCGCTCCAGGACTCTAGTGTCATAAAGGAATAGCCTCGCCCTGTTACGAGAACATTCAGAAAACTGAATGCCCAGACGCCACAGTTCGTATATGAGACCATGCATAGTATTTCCATTACGAGCGTCCTACACACGGAACCCCCACAAGGACACATCCGCTATCGGCGATGGGACTGTTATCCAACATCACCATTATTGTACCACCATTGAACTGGAAAATCTGCTTACTTAACTTGGCAACTTCACATCCTCTGATCAAGGTTGCCCCTCGGAGGCAGCATTCTGTAGGAACTGTAGCTTTATTGGTGTGTTGATTTTTTTGTTTGTGAAAGAAACTAGTTCTGGTTCTACAGAATTTTTTCAACACAATTTTATCCATTAATTTCATTTCGTGTTTAGATTGGAAAATACAATTAGCAAACTCTAGTAATGAAATGAATTTTAACAATGCCATCGTGAAATATGAAAGGCAGATCTCTAAACTCTCCAGTTATTTAGCAAAATTTGAATTCTAGAATCATCGAAGTCCTTTGTGGCCGGTTAGTTAAAGATTCGTTTTAAGCGTATATGTCTTTAGATAGTACCTTTTCCGTCAGACTGATTTAGCTAAAATATGAAACAAATCTACAATTTTGTGCAAAGACCACTTGTTAAATTCTAACTATATAGCTTGTTGCATTTTTTGAGTTATCTGCTATTTCACATTTCTACCCAAAATTTCAGTCAGATGGGTGAACTGAACCATAGCTAATCCCCACACCTGAGGATAACTCAAGAATGGTGATTCGACTATTTTCACGCACAGCTGAACGCATATCTTGAATGTTTTGGCATTTGTCAATATTTTGGAAGTCATCACTTTCGACATTTTTTCACAGCCATGTTGGAAACACTTGAACAACTCATAAATTATTATGCGATCCAAAATTTTCCTATAAACTTTTAATAAGTCTCTACATGTATCACTAAGCTTTTAGCGAATTTGATGCAAATTCTCTTCTCAATTTTCTCTTCCATACAAGATGCGTCGACAGCCAGCACAACATTTTGAAATTCATATTTTTTTCATTCCATTTACGTACAGAAATGGTGGAAGGAACGACCTGTAACTTTCACAAGGGATAGAGGAGCTCAGTCAATAGTTGCTAAGCGTCAATTACTCTGTGTTTCTGACTTAGGTAGGGCACCTATCCCAATAGTTTTTTGATCACATCTCGTATTTTTATTTATAACTACAATGAAACCTGTCTACAACTGCAACCCCTCCGTTCCCAGGAAAATTGACTGTTCGAGGAGTGACTGCTTTGAAGTGGTTTCAGTTTGGAAGTACGAAATACGTATTTCAACAAGCCCTAATTCGTTATTTCTGATAAAGAGAATTTTAGAATCATTTAAGACATAGTGCTTTGAAAATTTCTAATTTCTTTTGATAAAGATAATTTTTTTGAATCTTTCAGTTTTTTTTCGAGGTAGCTTTTTTTTCTCCCAACTGGAAAAATAAGTCTGTAATCGTTTCATCGGTATTTGTTGAAGAATGGGCAATAATATCATATATTTTTCCTAAAGTCTGTTGAGCTGAAAATTTCATTTGCTGCCCATATCAGCAGCTTCTTTGTCAGAGTCGGAATCAGCTCCTGGACCTATGAACTCTTGAATGCCGAACTCCGGTAGAGGCCGGAATTCAGTTTTCTCTTCACATTGGGAAAGGAATGATTAATTTCGATCTGATTTCCAGTGTTGTTGTTGAATGTATGATTTGTTTTTTTTTTCTTTCTTTCTTCCCTTTTCTCTTAATAAAAAGTCCAAGATCAGAGAGATGAACGGAATGTATTTCATTGAAGTTGAATGGACGACCAACCTGGCCGCTCAGATGGTTTTCAGTAGCCATTAATAAAGGTTATTTTAACGTTATATCTATGGGCCGAAATTTTCGTGCCAAATAAGAGTGGCCGTTAAGAGGGATTACGTTTAAGCAGGAGTGGGCACTTAGAAAAGTTTAACTGTATTATTGTTTCAACATAGTGTTAAATGCTTAAATTATTTTTATAGATAGGGTATAAGCTAGTGCTTCGAAAGACACAAGGATGTTATTTTTTTTTCTCTCTTCGATATGATTTTCTTGTTTTCGATTATTTTAAGAGTGGAATTCGTTTACTCGCTTAGTACGCCAACTTGATCCTTCACCGTATTTCCTACGACAACATAAAGAAAATGTGTAGGTGATTGAAGTTTACAAGAGTAAACAGAGAATATTAAACTGATTTATTGTGTTTTTATTTAAAGATAAAGGACGCCCAGATAATTCGCTTGTTGATACAAAAAAACGCTCGACAGGCATGGTACTCGAAATATGGGACTGCATTATTTGGTGGTGCTGCCATCTGTAGACAAACAGAAAAAGTGTATTTAAAAGCGTTAAAGGAAATTCATTTGCACATATTTACAAATTTTTAAGATGTATCCCCACCCCCAATCACTCATAAAAATAAATTGAAAAACAAATAAATAAAGGTAAAATGAATATACCGAAGAAAAATGAGAGAGAGAGAGAGAGAAATAGCCTTTAAATTTTTTCTATTCGCTTTACTAAATGTCAAGAACAAATTTTACTGGCTGCAGCGATGTCTGTATATTTAATCTTTACAGGAATAAATTTATTTATGCACAGAAAAATAATTTGAAATTGTTTTATTGATTTAGTTATATATTTTTTATGCGAAGCGATGTGAGATGAACTACAAACTATATCACGATAGCAGTGGGTTAGCGAGGATAAAGGGCATTGGGGCATAGTAATTATTTTCAGCCCCCTCGTCATATAGGTCAAGTTATGGCTATCGAAATATTATATAAATATATGAAAAATATTTTGCCATAGCTAGGCCCCTGAGGCAAAATATTTTGCTCCTTACCTAGACTGCGCTCTTTTATCCATACAACCGCCCATTACCAGTCCTCGTTAAGCCAGGCATCTTGATTAAATTTATAAACTATGAAACTCATGTAAATATCCAACAACTGACATTTCCGAAGTGTGCTACAAACGTATGTAATTTTTTACAACATTTTTAAGAGTTCTAGGGAGTTCCGAAAATTGATTGCGGATCATTGCTCTGCTTAGTAAACGGTGACAGTTTTTGTTTTGTAGAAAAATGGGTTGAACATACTACGCAAAAGTTAAAAATTATCGATTTGTATTGAAAGAAATCATATTCACGAACCCCAGTTTTCAACCTCTTTCGACTTTATTGTAAATTTTACTTTTCTTTTCAATTAATGCAATTATCTCAGCATATTGAGAAATATCTTTATAAATTAGGCCCATTTTTTGAAAAAAATACCTCTGATGGATATATAGGCAACCAAACTTTTACTGTAATTCGAGAAAAGTCCTTATTTAATGTGAGACTATTTTACACTCGTGTCCATAAATTAAGATTTATGACAGCTTGCACGAATTAAACCGACAAAGCACACACACAAAAATAAAAAAAGGTGTGTCGGTAAGTGGACGCACGACAGAAGCGAAGCTTCTTACCCTTTTCTATATTATTAAATGTATAATGGTAGAATCACACTCTCTCTGCTTCTCTTTCTTTCACTTCCCTCCTCCAAATGAAACAAAACATTTAAAAATTATATAATTTATAATTTATGACTAAAACAGATTAAAAAATATAAGGGATACAAGGAGCTATTAAAAAAATATTTACATTTTTATTAATCAGTATATTGAAACAAAAAAAATCTAATCTAATCATCACATTCTATCATGGAAACAATCGGTTTGTGATAACTGAAATATGATACAAATGCCTGCGATTCTATTTTGTTAAAACATCTGGAAAAAACTACATCAATGGTTGTATGAAACTTTGTCGGCGACACTGCTGGATTACTGTTCATAGTTAAATTAAATTCACCAAAAAGAAATTTTACAAGTGGCTCTGAGTTTTTTATCCGCGGAAGTAACATTCAAACCACCAGCCGAAATAAGTGTTATTTCATGGTAATTGTGGCCAAGTCATCGAGCAACTAATCTTAAAAGAACCAAGAAATACCAACCATACTGCCACGAGAAAAACCCTGGACAGAGTTGCCTCAAGTAGACGAGTCGAAGAAAGGAGGGAAACGAGTATAAAATCAACTGCAGCATTTGGCAAATTAAGCGCACTTCGTTAGGCGAGGAATTCGCTTTCGACCGAAGTACAAAGCGAAATGAGACTTCCGCCGGTTCTTTCTGCTCCAAATGAAATAAAACCTTTTCCTTCATCCCCAAAATGCAGTGGAATATCCCGTTTCGATAACGAGCGCCACTGGCATGCCTGGTGTCAAGGGTTTTTCTCGTGGCGGTAGGACAGTACTCTGCAAATGTTGTTTTCTTCATTGAATTCTACGTTTACCAACTTTCCATGTGATTTGCTAAACCATCAGTGTTTGTTGTAGTTATGTAAAATTTCTCTTTAACAAAAGTATGTAGTCTATTCTCTAACAGAGCACATGCACGCAATCCGTATCAACATGTTTAAACACACAATCTACGAGAGTATAGGTAATACTCTCATCGATGCGGATGCGCGGGTATGACGTACGTGACGGTCGAAAATTCTATGCTGACTTCCCATCCTGAAGCCTGCGTTAAGAAGCTTCGCTTCAAAAATTGCTATAAACATAAAGCCTGTTCAATACAAAGAAAGTACAGAACAAAAAATGCGGTACTTGTACCACAGTACCCAACGATATAAGGGAAATGCTCCCTGGGGGGACAGGGAGAATACATATCTCGTCTAGAAAAATTAACATCATATGGTTTTTATGAAGATTAATAGGTTGCATACTTGGCGTGAGCTGCAAGACAGTCAGTACAAGGTCTAGGCTTGTAGAGTACCTAAATTATCCAGCTGTTATAGCGGTGAGCCGTCCATTTCTTAAATCAGTGCTATCTGAAGTTCTGGAATAGACCTCAGAGGTTGATGACGTGCTGCAACCCGTCTCACTAATATATCTCATACATGTTCAAATCGGAGGGAGAAAGCTTGCCACTCTAAAGGGATATCTTCTTTTTTCTAGGCATACATCAACAGTGGTTTCACCATGTGAAGCGAAGTTATAATTCATAAAGAAAAACTCTGCGCCCATCGCACCTCTGAACAGATGATCATCTTGTTGCAGAATGATATCCCCGTAAATCTGAACTGTGAAGTTTCGGCGCTGGACATGAAGATCTGTCCGAGAACTAAAAATAATATCATTCCATACCAGAAATCCAACACCATAGCAACGGTGGTATTCAATAGCATTTTCTTAGGTGTAATGAGCCCCTGGCGCTCTCCATATAAATATTGGACGTGAGCCAGATTGCAGGGAAAATCTGGATTCGTCAGAAAACATCATGCTGGTCCACTTGTTCTGGTGTCCAGTTAATATACTTTCTGCCCCAGGCTAACAAGCCCCGGCAGAGACCTGCCATGAGTAGAACACATCTGACAGGGCTCTCTACACCATACTTTCTCAAGCGACCGTAGAGGGTTTGCCTCGAAACTGTAGTATGCGTGGAGGCTGATAGCTGTCTTTAAAGGTCTGCTGCAGTACTTTGCCTGTTTCTTTTGGGAGTTACTGCCAAATAACGGTCGTCTTATGGCGTTGTAATTCGGGAATGACCTGAACTGAAGCGTCTTACGTTTATATGCCCTTGGAGCTCTTACGAAAGCCTAGGTATGACACTATGTGGGATTCCCAGTTCCTGGGATACTTTCGTCTACGTCCGGTTACATTCTAACCAACCGACTATTCTGCCATGTACATGTGAAAAAAGTCCATGTGGATCCTCTGAGTAATAACTACTTGTCTAAGGCATTATCAGGCTTGCACACTTGTTTTGAACTACAATACATCAAAACAACGATTCTTTTTATACACTACAGAAACTGTTTTATCCTTTACAAGGTATTTTCTGTTGAATCTAGGTTTTTTTTTCTTCTTTTATTTCACATTGAAACACAAGCATGCTTTTGCAGAATATATGTATAGCTATATTTCATCAGAAAGTTTTGCTTTGATGCGTTTATTTCCTCTGTATTTCTTAATTATCTTTCATTTATGGGCATGAGTGTATTTTTATTTGATGAGCTAAATGATTGAGTATTGTACAAGGGCAAGTCAGTGAGTAGGTTACAAACCGATACGAGAGTTCGGGAATTAGTAGTAAATTGTTTCCAAATATGGTAATAAGAGTGCAGCACAATTCAACAATATATTGTTCGTTTCGGATTTATGAGAAACAATTGTACACATGTGCAGATGCATTTGAAAATGGCGACTGTGCTCGAGGAGTGAATGCTAGAAGAGCAGAGAAGCGTTGTGCGTTCCTTGTGGGTGAAAGGACTTACGGCAAAGGATATTCACAAGTAAATTCTTTCTGTTTACAGTGAGAATTGTTTGTCCCTTCAAGCGGTGTAATGTAACATTGTATCGAAAATTCGGGATGCAATTAAAAGAAAATGTCCAGGTCTATTGACTCGAGGAATTTTGTTCCATCACCACCATGCCAGGCCTCATACAGCTCGATTAACGAGGAGAGAATTGAAGTTCCGGCGGAAACTTCTTCAACATCCGCCTTACAGCCCAGAGTTAGCTCCAAGCGATGGATCACCTGCTTGATCTGCTTAAATTGTACTTGGGCGGCAAGCATTTCGCGTCTGATGAAAACGCTGAACGTGAGGCACATAACTAGGCTGAGACATCAGTCAAAAGAATTTTATGCAGCAGGTATTAGAAAACTGACAAGGAGATGGGGAAAATGTATCAATGTAAATGGCTATTATGTAGAGAAAATACGCTTTTCAAGTAAACATCTTGGTTTCTCTTTTTTTTATTGGCTTTTGTAATCTACTTACTAAATTACCCTCATACTTTGCACACGTGATGGACATTAATTTCGATGTAATGATTGCTTCGAAGTGCGTTCAACCTTTTAAAAGGTTTACCAAAGTGAAATTTACTCTTACTTTTTAATTTCCACCATTCACTTGTTGGGGAAAATCAGGTGAATGGGGAAAATCATAAAGTACGAGAGAAGGGAGTACCGTAAGTTTATGTAATACAATAGTTTATGAATCAGAGTGCAATGATAATATTTGCATGTGTCTTACCATTTGGTAAGCATGCACTGCTATAATTTATCTTTGCAGGTACTTCGAATTTTTCACTTTTATTATTAATAGAGATTTTAAAGTAAATTAAGACTAAATTAATCCATTTATAATTACGATAAAATATTAAATCAAACAAAATACAGTATGAACTTCTAAAAAATGGTACTGTGTCATAAAGTTTCAAAGCTGCTAAATGTTGTTTTCCTAGAAAAACCATATTATTATTTATTCCCCTTGTGCTTAGAGATACGAAGAAATAATACCTAGTTATTTATTTTCACTTTCGTTAACTTTTTATTCAATTCCAAAGTGTAGAAGAATATGTCTGTAAAAACTGAATCAATTTTTGCAATCAGCATATTTTTTGACATAAAACCATGATGTTGGTGAAACTCAGCTGTAAAATACCTTGTAAAGGAGAGTGCAACAGACTATACAATTAATTCAATGTTTACAATCATTACTGAAAATTTATATCAGAAATCATAAAACTTCAAACAAAACCATTTATTTCTATAAAAAAAATTTTATTCACATTTTATATACATCCTTATTTACACACTACTGATAATTCACTACGAACAGACTTGAGGATCACTTTGTTTCAACAGCCCACTTTTTGATGGCAGGAAGTAAATTCTTTCCTAGCTCTTCATCCTAGATACATGTAAGCGCATTTATTATAAAAATAAAGATGAACAGATTTATAAATTTCAGACAGATTATGAGAAGAATTATTCAGCATGAAGTATTAGTCACAATTGTGAATATAAATATATATATTTTTAATTTATGGGTTCTTTTTTAGGTGGAGTGCTAGTTTACATTAAATATATATTTACAAAACATATTCAGGAGAACTAAGTGTTGCACTCAATTTTAAAACACTCAAAATATTTGCATTCCACCTTCCCCCCAAATATTAGATGTATACTTTATAATAATTTTTGAAATGATGACAATGTCTAGCATGAAAGTCTTCACTTTCGAACACAGAAAAACTGTACAATTCAATACAAAATACCCTGCCCAAGCCTCAGTCACACAGTACACCTGAAAGACTTGCTGCCACGACAGCAAATCGGGCACTGTGGACCCCGCATAATAGTCCTCATTACGAGTGGCTCATGTGACCCCCCTTTTATGGGGTACGATCCATCTTTGGAGATGGGCCCCAAAGAACCACACCACCATCTACTACTATGTCCACCAGGGAAGCGAGAACCAGCTTACTTATATGTCGGCTTTTCTTCTGTGAACTCATGGTACCCCGGGCGGAAACACAGAAGTACATCAATGTCTTATCTAAATAACAAGTGTTTGAATAGTATCTTAACAGATCTACTAGCATATGTATTTCTCCTAAAACTTAAGTTTTGCAATTTAAAATTTTCTCTTATGACAGGAAAATTTACAAAAGGATCAAAGTTCAACCATTTATTGTTAAGATTTACATGAGAACAATTTCCATTCCTTTCAATTGTGTAGAAGCTCATACGTTAAATAGTACCTTTTAGACAAAAGCCAATGTGTCAAATACTGCTTAACACAGAAACATGCCAGTTTAAATAAAAATAAATATGGCACTTTTACAAGAAAATGAGCATCATTCCATTTCAGGTTTTATTACAGTGAAATCTCTCCACAGTGGACACCCTCCCTTCTAAGGAAAATAGTCTGCTCTAAAGGAGTTTCATGATTGGAAGTACAAAATACACGTTTAAACAGGCCCTAATTTATTATTTTCGATAAACTGGATTTTCAGAAACATCTAATATATATCTACAATTTATGTTCAATTGGATTTTTTAGCTTTTTTGAATGTAACTTTTTTCAATTTTGTTTTTTAATTGGAAAATAAATCCCTAATCATCTTGTTGGTGGTAGTTGCTAAGGAATGCGCAATAATATCATCTATTTTTTCCTGAAATATGATGAGCTGAAAGTTTCATCTGCTGATGGTTGCAATTCATATCAGCAGTTTCTTTCCGAATAAGCGCCTGAAAGATGCAGATGAATTCTTGAATGAACAACCTAGATACAAGCTGAAGTTCACTTTTCTTTTCACAATGGAAAAAGAATGATTCATTTTGATCTGATTTCCATTGTTGTGTTTGAGCGTATGAATTTTTTTGTTCTTCTGCCTTCTCTTTTCTCTTAATAAAAGCTCCAAGGCCAGAGAGACGAAAGGACTGTATTTCATTGAAGTTGAATAAGCAACCTACCTGATCACTCAGATGACTTTGAGTGACTGTTGATAGAGGTTATTATAACATTATGTCAGTGGGCTAAAAATTCTGTGCCAAATAAAAGTGGTTGTAGAGAGCAGTGGTCGTTTAGAGAAGTTTCACAATATTATTATTATTTTCATTGAATAAAGCAGGGATTTCTACCAACTATGAGCAGCACACTGGGCCGTTTTAACAAATATAGCATTCTAGGGCTCCATCAGAACTTTAACTAGGAATTTAAGTGCCTATGGCCCATAGAACATACCTACCTAAAATAATTAAGGAGAAGAAAAGAAAGAAAAAGTCACCTCTCTACCTTTTTGTATTTAAAATTATAATTAAATAAACTTTTTGTTTCAAAATTCAAGTAAATTTTGCATAGTAAATTTGTAGATGCCCTTAGATCAATGGCACCCCTGGGCTACAGCCCAATGGATAAGATAGCCCTGGCAGCACTTTCCTTAATAGAAATTTTTCCATCTTCAGACAGTACAAAATTCTGAGAATTTAAAATAAAATTAATTGCATTTATGTTTTAGTTTAACAAAGTTCACTGCAAATTATTCATGTTTACAAGATTGCCCATCTCAGAGATTAAAAGTAAACTCTGGAAACATGTTTTACCTGATATCCCCAGGAGACACAAATGCTCTTTGTATCATCCTCTCCAACATCTACTTTGATGAGCACAGAGGCCACAGTAATGGAGCAGTCAGGAGCCAACTGGACAACTCGATTCTCCAGCATGCTGAAAAAAAAAAAAAAATCATTTTGAATTTGCTTTCATGCAAAATGCATGACAGAATATTTTAAAATTCAAGATCACTTTATTAACACATTCACTGCGCCTAGCATGCTGCCAAGATGCTCCCATTTCTTTATCTTTGGTACCTTTCTCAGAGACAGAGATTGTCTCAGCACATTCCCCTCTTCTTCTACCAGGTAAGGCAGGCATGCCAAGGTGCTCCCATTTCTTTTTATTATATGGTAAAAAAAAAAAATCAGTCCAGATGAAAAATTATTAGAAAATAAGCCCGTTATTGCAAAGTATAGTCAATATGACTGCCTTGGTGAATGTGTTAAAACTGATCTAAAACAAGAAAGAACTATTTCTCTTTATCATCTGCAGTAAACTAATTATTATGGCTTAACAGTCACTTAAGTGACAGTGGCAGAACATAATTAATAGAGAAAGCTGCAAGGAGGAGTATGTCATGCCTAGTGAAATTATACTGTTTGTATATACAAGCAATTGCACAAACAAGCCAATTTTTAAAAATTTGTTACTGTTGCAAACATTTGTTGCTGCTTGCATACAAACAGAATTAAAATTCTTATTTTAAAATGAATATAAATATTTATAGTCATTAAAAAAACTCGTCAAATACATGTTAATAATAAAAGCACACAAAGTTGTCTTTCTTATCTTCTACAGAATTTGTTCACACTTGTAAATATAAATAATGCCTTTCCTATTGATTAGAAAAACTTATGCACCTTTTTTCAAACTGTTTTGCTCAATATTACTATAATGATGTTTGTTTTCTTCTTCTCCAATGTTTTTTTTGTTATGTATCCTCTCCCTTTTTATTATTTTTTGTATATATTTTTTTCATTCTTTTTTTCCCTTCAAGGTATTTTGTACCTTTTACTTCTGCATAATTTTGATTGCTTGATTATTGAAATTTTGACTTTCAATTCTTGATGGAGTTCAATACAATTTATTATTATTATTATTTACTTTGTCTTATCTACTTCATTTCATTATTTTGCATAATTTGTTTGTTTTCAATGCTTCTTTTAATTTTCTTCTTTACTTTTATTTTAATTTTTTGTGTAAAGAATTATCTTTCAAATGTTGAATTGTTTTGTATACTTATTTCTGGCAAGGCTCATGTTTTACATTTGTGGTACACAAGGAGTATGTCATGTTAAATAATAAATAAATAATACAAGTGATGCAGAATGTTGTTTATGTGACATTATTAAATGCTCTACAGCAATGTATAAAACACAACATAGGAAAAAAAGCACTGATGTGAAAAAATGTGTACCCCTTTATCTTTGAAAAGATAACATCCGTCAGTCTGGAGGCAGGAGCACCTGAGGGATCGTCAATGAATATTGTAGAAGTAAAGCGTATTTGGTGAGGCACCAAACCCAATTCAGCCATTGCATCATCTGGTTCCATTAAGCGGATCTTCTGCTCAAGAAGTAAGGAATAAAATTTCAAACAGTAATACCAAAATTATATATTAAATTTTGAAAAATCTAATAAAATTAAGTTTTAAGTATTCAATAAGATACATTATGGTGGTTTGTGGAGAAAAACATATTTATTATTATTTTTTAAATACAGCTTACTTACATTGTTATTCATGACAAGCATACCATGAAGAACATTTTTCCTCTTTGTTACACTACTTGTTCCTGTAAGAAAGAATATTACTTCCGGAAATTTACATATTTAATCAATGCAGGATGCATAATGACATACACATCTAAAAATTTGACAAAAGGTTATTAAGGAAAGAGCTCAAACACAGTTTCAATCAAGCACAGGATAATATTAAAGCTTAGCAGTGTAAAATACAAAATTATTTTTTAGTATGCATAGTATTAAAATGAGAAAACTGATGACATCAAAGCACAGGTAGGAAAGAAGATACAGGACAATTTTTATGCAGGTTTAAATCAAAATCAATACACTAAACAGCACAGGAAATGCAAGAAATTGCCATCCTATAAAATTTATACATAATTTCAAGAAAAGTAATAGATTTCTGAAGAGAAATACCCTATCATCTTTTGATCAGAAATATATTAATAACTGCTTTTATTGTCTATCTATATTTATCACGCCTATAAATACAAAACATGAATCTAATTTAATCTCTTTAAGCAATTTATTTTTATTGTTAAACGGAAACTACAATTACCGTAATTCAATACACAGTGAAAACTGATAAAGATTCTTTTGAATATATTTTGCTCAATTTTAAGATTTTCTAACTTGAAACCCCATTTCATCAAAAAGAGACCAAAGTAGTCATTTTCTACCAGCTCTTTAGCAAAATCATAGTAACATTCATCAAAAATAATTGTATGTATTTGCTTTCCAGCAGCATGAATATTCTTTAATTATTTATCTGCTTTATAATTTCCCCAGAAATAGCATACACATCTATTATTATTTTTTCTATAAAAGGTCTTCAGCAAATCTTATGGAGAAAAAGGACTAATATTTTCAATTTTAACTTCGAGTGATTGTTTCATATATACATATATTTGTTCAGTGTGCCCACTTAAATAAGGGCCACCCTTTCTTAACTTCAGAATGATGGCAGCTAGTCATGAAAGTAGTGTCTAGGTATAGTAAAATATCTATGCACTATAAAATGAGCCCATTTAGTGAGCACCAGTTACAGAGTTGTACTGCATTATGGATCTAGTGCAAAAAGACACCTTGTGTACATTAATATGAAGAATAGAATGCTTAAAATGCACATTTGTTTGTTCACCTTTTCTGAAATTGTGACATCACATGGACAAAAGGAGAAAATGTTATTTTTCGAACAAAAAACGACCCCATTATACTTTTCCCTGTAGAAATAACTCAAACAGCAGGTGTACACAACCTTTCCGCCAACATTGCAGGACTTTCAATGACTTATTACTGTTGCTTGTGCTAGTGCACCAACTATATGCTAAAACTTGTGCAAAATGAAATTCAAACAAGGGCTAAAATCTGTATAATAGATGATGAAGATCATTTTGAACACTGAAAATAAAGGTATCTTGTGATAACAAATTATTTTTTTTCTCTTTTGTGACCTCACAGTTTCAGAATTCACGAACAATCAAATGTGCATTTTAAGCATTCTCTTCTTAGTATTACTATGCAAAAGGTGTCTTTTTGCACTAAATCGATAACACTCTACAACTTTGTAATTGACATTTTCCCTATTTTGTGCCGTTTTCGAGATAGGAACGCTAACTCTAGATTTTACCACCAGGTGGCACTGTAAGTGGTCTCATCACATTGCACATAGACATTTTACTATACCTAGACACAACTTTCATGACTATAGCTGTCATTGTTCTGAAGTTGAGGGGAGTGGCCCTTATTTAAATGGGCACCCTGTATACTGAATCAAAGAGAGAATTTCAAAATAGACACTGCAAAGTTTTATATAATGTAAATGAAAGATGGCCACTAAATTTTCCTGCACCCCTTGAAAATTTAATAAAATAAAATTAGAGAACCAATCTAAGATTTAAAATGAAATTTGTACCTCCTTCCTGGAAGAGTTGTTTCTTCACTAGACTGAGGGATGTATCTACAGGCACGGAGACAGGAGTAGTGAATGAGACAGTCTCTCCATTGGCAGGCATGAAGCATTCTTTGCCTGTCAATTAGGAAAACAGTGGGCATTAATTCCTCATATATTATACCTACACAATATGCGCAACTGTATGTGCCATCTAATGTGTAACTTCAAATGACTTATGCTATGCAGTGATGTAATTCAAAAGTGGCAAATGCAACATGTATGATGGATATCAAAATTAACACTAGAATGGCATACTTAACATGTACCCAATAAGCATAAATTGACCCTTTTAGAATAACATAAGAAAATAAAATATTCATAGATAAAATGTAAAAGTATCAATATTTTCATATATCCTGAGTTCAATTTAGACAAAAATTTAACAGAATGGAAAGTATCCTTCAGTTGTTTTAAGCTTCAACTACTCCAAGGAAAATTATATTTGAAGTCTGATGGGTAGAGCTCATAAGTAAAATCAAGCAGAACAGCTCAGGATCATAGAAACTTAGAAAACTTTCTGCTAGTTCCTTGTTGAGGGGATTGTATACAAAATTTACGGAATTCATTTTCCACTTCTTTTCAGTATCAGAATATAATTAATATTTAAGGAATTAATAAAATTTTAATGATCTCTTCTGAAAATCATCATTTTAATATGGAATCTACATGAAGTAAGTGAGCAAAAGAAATTAGAACCAATATATTATTCATCCACTTCATTAAGTCGAATGAAAAAACACTCACAAAATAGTAAACTTTATATTGGTCCAAAACTCAAGAATTTGACTATTCATTAAATAAATATAATTCAATGCAATTAGACCACCAAACCATATCATAATAAACTTTTATTAGTAATTTAAGAATTCAGCTACTAAATCTAATCATTACATAAATATACTGTTACAAAGTTGTAAAGTTGTTTCCCTGACTTGCTAATCTTAGGACAAGAAAGATAGTTTTACAGGAGTTTTACTGGAAGCCAATGAACTCTGACCATGGCGATAAAATGAAACTTCTAGAAAATTCATGAACTGTGGTCCTATCTCTACTAGGAGCAAAAATATCCAGAACCTTTAAGAGATTACTAAGTGACATTATTTCCTATTGGAAAAGGTATAAAAAACAAAGTTCTCAAACCAAGAGTGAATCAGTTGGAGTTTGGTCAGCAGTGCAAGCTGGTAAACTGATAAGATAACAAGCGCTACTGAAAGTGCTGTAACTGAGATTTATTGGTGATCTCTGTTGTTAATTAATAAAAGTGCTATATTTTCTTTCTCTGGAATATTCGAAGTATAAAGAGTCATTTATTTTTTATTGTCCTGCTTGTTGGACAGTATTCATTGTAAACCCACCAGACGATTTTTGTAACAATACTTAAATGCAATTAGACCATCCAACTATAAAATAATCGATTTTTATCAGTAAACGTGATGTACCAAGTTCTTGATTAATCTTTTTCTTGAGGAATTCCATTTTGGAGGCCTCTCCATGTACTAGCAGCACTTTGGAAGGCTCACAGTGCTGAATCAACTGCATGATTCCTTTAGCATCAGCATGAGCACTGAAGGACATGTACTGGACAGACATCTTTACTTCAACCTGCAAAAGAACATTTTTTTAATATTAATTCAAAGGTAGAAATAATATAACAATACATTAAGTAAGGAATAAAGAATTCCTTTTATATGCTTTTTAACACAGATAAAATGACCAGATGCACTGGATTAAATGAAGTTTCTGAAATTTTAGACTCACGGTCATGGGGGAAAATAATAATAATAATAAATGGTTTTGTACTGAATTAAAAATAAAACAAGATGAATTTGATTTAACTTAAAAATTAGCTGCTGAAAAATTCTTCCCAATTTTTACTATTTAAGGTATGTAGTAGTTCAGTGAATAATAAAAGTTTCACATCACACTTCCTTTGAATAGAAAGTTCTATGTGTAGCATTGTGCCATTGTTAACGTCAATGATAATGTGATAAATGTGCAGATTAGCTGGGACAGTCTTGGTTTTCAACTCACTGTCTCTCTCCCCCCCCCCCCAAATATCCACAACATCTTGCACTGAAATTCTAAAAATCTGGTCACATTAACTCTTCGTGGGAGGGGACAATTAGGGAGGGGCAGCATATAGAGTACGCCAGGTCATTTATTTCCATCCTCTGCTTCATATTTCTACCCGTTTTTCTCAGTTTATTACTTTGATCTGTTCAGGAACCATAATAGAGAGAAATAGGAAAAAAGAATGACAGATAAAATAGAAAAAGAAGAAAATTTATCTGACATATGTTGAATAAATGAGCATCTCCCACGAAAGGGCTCCTAGTTTTCATCGATTGTGAGTTGGTCACCAGATGTATAAAATTTTTGGCAGTTTTCATTGAAAGAGTGGAAAACTCCTCTCACTCTAGCTATCTTATCAATTTTTCTGTGTGTGTCTTTGAATCTGCTGGCAGCACAAAAGTTTCTGGCAAACTGAATTCGCAGATGCGACACGAACGCAAAAAAAAAAAAAAAAAAAAAAAAAAAAAAAAAATTTAGATTGGAAGGTAGAAGTCAGATTGAACGAATCAGCTCGATGCATTGTACTCGAGGGATGCTCCTATTAGATTAGAGGGAAGGAAAGGGCTAAGGGAGGAATAACAAAAAATTCACAGACAGAAATAACTCACAGACATACTCTGTACACCATTCCCTCCCACTAAGGATTAAATAGAGAGGGTTAACCTAATTTCAACACAGTGCTTTTCATTTCATAGACAATAAAATAGTTAACAGTATGTATATTAATGGTACAAATAGAGAACTTGGCAAAATTCTCTAGTTTTAAAGTATTACTTTTTCTGTTTTAATAACTGTTTGTATAAAATTTTCAAGAGAATTTAATGCTACATTCAGAATTAAATTTTCTAATTAAGAATTAAAATATTCAGAACAGAATTAAAATATTTTCTGCATAAAAGAATGTGAAATAAAATGATGAATCATGAAGAATCAGATTTGTCAGAAGTATTTAATATGCTAATCTTTATCATTATTTTCAAGATACATACCATAACAAAAATTGATTACTTATTAGTTCAGTTAACAATTAATCAATTTATATGACCAACTGATAAAAGAAATGCCTGTGAAAATACATTCATATAAATAGAATGAAATAAACAAAAATTCAATCTGGAATTTACAGAATTATTGGCAATTAATCAATCTTCTTGAAAATTAAATAAGTGAAATATTCATGTGAAACCATGGTAAAATTACTACTTAAACATTTACAAACCATAATTCTGAAAAAGGAATTCAGGGAAAAATTTACAGTTGAAAAGCCATTTTTAATACGATTTGAAGGCTACTCGGAGTTCCAAAAAGCTCCAATTTTCAGTTAAAAAAAAAAAAAAAAGATAAAAGTACAAAAAGGGAACCGATACATAATAAACCACATGTCTGTTGATTTAAAGAGTTTGTAAAGTTTAGGAATTAAATATGATTTTGGTAAATATAATTCTTCAAAGAATTACATAATCATTAACCAAACAAAGGAAACAAAACTACCATATTTCTAAACAAATTAAGTTTTCTAGCTACAACATACGAAATAGCAACTAAACAAAAATTTCATACTTCAACAAAGATTAAACTTAACTGACAAAATATTAATTTTATGACAGAGGGTAAATTAAAAACATGCTGACAGAACAAATCAAATCAGTTCCATTATTACATTTTCAATAAATAAATAATAATATAATAGTCATCATTTGATTGCAATAAATACTTAGTACAATAAAACATTTCATCTGAGTTAATTTCATCTGAGCTCGTCATCTGACCGCGGTTCAAAATTACGAGGTCCGTCCCTAAATAGCCCTTGTGTTGCTTCAAAACGGGACGTTAATATAACCTAACCTAACCTGAGTTAATTTAGAATTAAAGAAGAAATTATTACATGTATTTTTTAAAAAAGAAATCTTATAACTTACAATCTGCCTATTTTCAAATTCAATTTTCTTTGCTCCACTAATGACTTTGTGCCCAACAGTTCCTGCTACACAATATCCAGGCATTATCAGCTAAAAAATCACGATACACAGTAAATGTATTGAACACAAAAACAATATTCACTTTGGATTTAAATGTCAAAATCTATTTTTCAATTTTGCAAATATTTTTCAAGTGCAAAGATTAATTAGACTAATCATTTAATTCCATATATTTTTTTAAAACAAAATTTAACTTATTAGGAATTAATAAAAACATGAAAGATAAAAATAAAAACAATGCATTTCAAAAATAAAAATTATAAACTTCAAAAAGAAAATGAAATTTAAATTTTAAAACACTAGTTAGGAAAAGAAAACAGAAGTATGAAGAATTCACAAACCATGTTATTTTCATTAGGTGCCCATTTTCTAAAAATCTGGACTGAGAGACCTGAGTGCAACATTCCAGGTGTAGCAAACACAACCATTGGACCAGGATTGTCTACATAAGCACGATCAAATGGCTGAAAAAAAGTTTCAATATAAAATTTAACATTGCTATTATGATCCTGAATCTTAATAACTCATTTTTTAACATTTAATTTTGCTAATGATATATTATTTTGCTTTCATATATCGGCAAGAGGGAAAATCAAAACTAAAATCTGGCATAGTAGCAGAATGTGTTTACCTTTATGTGCTTAAAGTCGAACATATTTCGATGGACAAAAGTCTGTTTTATTTTCTGATTGGTCCATGTGATGAACATCTTGTAGAAAGTTGTTGCCTTTAAATTAAAAATATGTACACATTTCAGTTTCACAATTTTTTATGTTTTACAACTAAGAAGAATAATTTTATTTACATAATTTTGTTACCTTTTCTGTGAGACCAACAGCAAAATAAATTGGAATTTTCAGATTCATTCTTTCCCAGTATGTCTCTAAAAGAATGCACATTTCCTGTGCTCGACCCAAAGCAAAGACAGGAATCAGAACCTGAAAAAGAATTGTGTATGGCAAGCTGATTTCAATGAGGAAGAAGAAAATGTAGTTTAGGTTTATGAAAAGCTTTAAGGTGATTTAATTGGGAAGAGAAACAAATTTACAACAAATTCAACTAATTTATTTGCGATACAATGCTATTCTTATTGCCATGTAAGAAAATGATACTTTGAGTATATAGATGTGGCCAAAATGTGGACATTTCTGGAAATTTCCTTGCATTCTTACATATAAAATACAATTTTAAAGTAAATATAAATATTTCTAAAGAGGATTTATTGTTTAATTCAGTTTGAAAAATAAAATGAAAATTTTAGCAACAACAAAAACAAGATTTATGATGGAAAAGAGCAGTATATTTCCAACTTTTAACAGAAGAGCATCCATTTTCAACAGAACAACACATAAATGTCTTATTCAATGAGAAATGCCAAAATGTCAGTCAAAGGAACGTCTGTCATCCATAACAATGATGATTAACCCTGCAGACATTTCTTGAAATTTCCTTCAGAAAATTCTGTTTACAGAATGGTTAGTTTCTGAACAAACAAAAATATAATTTCTAATTTTAACTATAATTTTATCCTGAATTCAATACAAAAGAATCATAACTGAAATATAATCAATCTAAAATGTTTTGAAACTACATTTTGACAGCAATGCAAACAAATGGGGACTTGGATGTTAACATACAAAACCAAAAGTATTGAATTAGGCAAGACTGATTTTCTTTGGTGAGCTAAGTCACAATGTCTATTAATTTATTTTTGATACATAACTGTCTTTAAATACTATACAACCACAAAACTTCCATAACTTTTATAGTATTAATGATTGTTAAAATCAAGAAAAAAGTTTTAAATGAAATTCTGCTTTATCCATAAGTGAAATTCTATGGGATTTAAAGCTAATTTTTGACACTTAAATTATGTTGCTGTATGAAACGTACAGGTAAATTTCAAAAGAATCAACAGCTTATTCAACTAAAACTTTGTCAGTTTGAGCTAACACTTATGAAGATATAAGCTATATATTGCAAAGGCCAGTTCATATAATAGCTTAAAAGATGTTGAAGTTAGAAAATACATGAATTTTATGAAGTATATTACAATAAAAAATTAATATTATATTCATTCATATTATAATTGCAGACAAACATGCATAATTTAATAAGATAATAATTAAAGACAGATGACATATATTAAACAGCAATAAACTATATTTTAAAAGCAAGAGCATATTTTCTATATAGTCACACACTTTAGCAAGAAATGTGCTTTACCTTGCCTCCTTTTTCTACACAATCATGGACTTTTGTCAAAAAATCCCTTTCTCTACATCGTTTTGAGTCCCTGATGGTGGTGGCATAGGTGGACTCTGTTATCAGCAAGTCAGGTCTACATTTGTCAATCCACGCTGCTCCTAAGTGACGATCCGGAGTGGTATTGAAATCCCCCTGAAATAAATGAATATATTATATAGAACACATCTTAATAATATGCTAGTTTTTTTGTGCCAAAAGTATCAGACAAAAATCTTATTTCACAACTTCAATTTCCCATGTTATCTTTTGGCAAACATTTTGATGATATTCTGGACTGCAAAATTAAATTTTGTTACACAAAGTTTTTTAAAACTGCATTCTGTTTCATTCATTTATTCCTAAATTTTCTGATCGCATAGCTTTTTAATTTTTTAATCATACATTTCTAAAATTTTAATGTGCAGAAATATTAAAAGACACTACTTATATAAATATTGCACAACATATCTTAAAATCAAATTTTATAACACCATCCTTCTACATACATTACATCCATAAAACAACCAATAATAATTATATAACATAAATAATAATTATATCTACATTTTAAAACTGAATTTGCAAAATCTCAAACATAAAATGTTGTAACTGAAATAGAGTTCAAAAATAAAAGCAAATAAAAAATTCAAGTTTTAAAATTTTTATAACAATAGCAACAAGATGAGCATGTTTTTCTCCCACTTGAAATTCTCATTTTCATAGGACTTTGGGCATTCCATTCTGCATGTTTTCTTCATTAAATGAATGAAAAATGCATAATTTGAGCAAGGCATTTTTATTTTGATGCATACCAATAGCACGAAAGACAAGTACACAGTTTATTTGTATAACATAGGAAGGATCCTATAAAAGCATATACATAAGATTTTCTTCAATGTATATGAACAATATGTTAAAAAGATGGTAGGAGCTTTCAAAGTGAGTGAGGTATAGAACCAAAACTTGTTATATCCAGTTTTGGCTCCATAATTCACAAAACTTGTTTTATGAAGTTTTGGTTCTACAATTTTGATACAGTCGGACCTCTATTTAATGAAGTCGCTAAATGCCGAAAAAAGTTCGTTATATGGAAAATTCGTTAAATAGAGATTTACCTTTTAAAATAGTTTAAACTGCATAAAACAGAGTTTAAATTCATAAACACTAAATATTATTAAAAAAAGTAATTAATCACACCTTTATTTTGTAAATTAATATCTATTTGTTTTATATATCTTAGCCACCAAAAAGAAATCTGCAAGGGAAACAAGAATAAAACAAAACATTGTCAGGGAATATGCTGTATTTTCAATTTTAGAAAAATAATTTTATATTAAAATTAATGAATTTTAATGACATTATCACATTTTTTATAACAAGTAATTTTAAGCATACATTACCACATACGTCCTTAAATTTAATTACTAATAAAGTCTGTTAATTTTGTCTGAGTTTTTTGTTTGAAAAAGTGTTTTCTCTCATAATACGTCTAGCATCTTTGCAATGCACCAAAACTCCCTTCAGGCATATTTTCTTCAAACTGTGCGTCGGATTTTTTCAAATCATTTTAGCATTTCATCATACGAAGGTTTGTTGATTTTTGCATCATGATCATTTCCATCTTCATCATCTTCGTCTTTATCGCAATTTAGTGCTGTATTGTTTTTATTTTTCACACTGTCCAAAATATCCAATTCAGACTGGTAAAACCATTTCAAGACCATTGATCACCATAAAATGTTTTAAAAAAAAGAATAAGTTTGAAATGTTCGTGTTAGATTGCAAATATTGCATCGACATAATTTTTCGGTTTTGTCAGTATTTTTAATTAATTTAATTCTTCGCCACTAAAGTTTCTTTCATCTCTTGTGGCATCTTTAACAATTTTTGAAATTCAAACGATAATTTTCAGCCGTTTCATTTAATTTCTAAATTTTTCTTAATTATTTACTTTGTTTTCGATTTAAATAGTATTTGTCTTAACTTTTGTTGTTGTTTCCATTAAGGTTTCAACTTTATTAATTTTTAAATTCAAATTTTGCAACGGGATTATTTCTTCGCCATCTTGTTTTCGCGTAAGAATTTGGCGTTATCAGGTTTTGGGCGTCTGTATCTGGAATCGTTTTCCGTTATGATTTAAAAATTTCTTTTGTGATGGGCTGAACGTGCGGTTGGTGTTTTTGCAGCTGCGGGCCTCAGGGCCTTTTAGGCCTCTGGGGGCCTTTTAGTTCTTTTTGTCTTCTGAAGAATGGAAAGGTGTGGTGGTAATCTGCAGCATCATTTTTTGTTTGAAAAAAGAAATTCCCTACAAGTCGTGTTCTTTGAAAGATCAGCCATAAAAAATTCTGGCGAAAAAATCGCAACTGAATTCTTGTGCGGTATGGGACGTCAGCCAATATATGTGATCTAAAAAAAATACAGGCGTGTAAGCCTTCAACGTTTTTCTTCAGTGCTTCTTTTCGACATGGATCATCGCCAATAATGTTATTGTGCAAATATTAATGTGAGAAGCATGACAGCCAACAAACTGGCTAAATATCAGTGCGTCCTAATCTTCAGTATTATTGGGCAACATAAGGCCTATTATGTATACTTCAAATAATTTGATTTCACATTGCAACTTCTGGTCTGACGGAGAAATACGACTTCACCTGTTTTTTTCATTCTAGCTCTAAAAATTTATGGAGCTAAAAGTTTCTTTTTATGAAAAAATTTAGTTTTTGATGGTAGCGCTATTGTCTTTTGTTTCTTTTAAAAAAAGCTGCAGCTATTTCAATTTGTGATTTTATGTGAATTGTTCTTTAGTCATTTTTGTGTGCATCTTTATCAAAATATTTCATTTGTAAAATCATGGCAGTTAATCTAAATCTTTACAATTATTAAATAAGCAAAAAATTTTAAAATTCTAGTTCGATTCTGTTTTAATTTTTCTATTTAGACATCACAACGTGCATTGCACTACCACTATATGCAAATTGACTTTTAATAGTAGCTAGGTTTTTCAGGTCTGAAAAGGTAGGTGAATTATATAAGTATAGCTTGAATTGCTTATTATCGTGTTATATATTTCAGTACCCAGAATTAATTAATTGTTCAATATATATATTAATTTAAATTTTAACATTGGGTACCTACTTTGCTTTAACATTTATAGTAATCCTAGTATCCCATCCAATAGTTCGGAAATATTTTGAGAAATAGAGAGAAAAAAAATATTGGATCACATGAAAAAGTTCGTTAAATAGAGAATGCACTTCGCTATTTGGAGGTTACTTTACGAAGAAATTCGCAAAATGTTCTTGGTTCCAAGGAAAAGTTCGCAAAATAGAGGTTCGTTAAATAGAGGTCCGACTGTATTTCTGTTAAATTTCAAAGGCCTTTTTTTTTTTAAATTAGATTTTTAGATTTGTAAAAAAATTGTAGAAAAATTGTGTGCAAGTTTTTAACTTACAATTATAATATAATCAGTACTTGAATGGAAACAATAACATTTAAGCCTGTCAATTAATATATCAGATGACTTCAAACATTAATTTGCTACAAGATTCCATAGATTGTAAGGAGATTTTAAAAGACTGGTATTTTTCTCTAATTTCTTTTACCCCTCTCAAAAAACAAGATAAACTTTTATCTGTAAAAAAATAAGCTACTCCTCAAAAGGAGTTGAACACATAAGCAATAGGGGTTAAAAAGTCACAATAAAAATATTTTTGTTTGGCTGATTTCCTGATTAAAAGGAAACATCTGATTGACAGGAGTTTTATTATTCTCTATTTAGACAGTGCTGTATAGTTTTGGTTTGAAATGCATATTGTCTTCTTTGAAATGCATATTATCTTCATTTTTTGCTACTTATTTACTAAAACATATTAGAACAGATTGAAAAGCAAATTAAAAAACGAGAACAAATACAGTCTGAAACAATACACAACTCACAGTATAGACAACTGACTGAGATCCCACTTTAATCAGAAACATTGCAGCTCCCAGAACATGCCCAGCATAATAAGTTTTGATTTCCAGTTCATCATCTACCTGTTTGGAATATAATAGTACTTTATGTGGTTTAATAATAAATACACATGTGAAAAAGTGATGAATTTATAAATTAAAATTTACAAATAGAACAAAACCCATCACGTAACTGACAAAAAAAAGTTATAAAGAAATAGAAGAATAATTTACTTGAATTGTCTCATGCAATCCAACTGTTGTCACTTTTTTCATACAGTCTTTTACCATAGTAGAAGTGAAAAAATTCGTTTCACCTTTTTTATCAACAGTAATTCTCCTGTAATCTTCCTAAAATAAGAAATATGCAAATAAGGCAAGAAAAAAGACTGAAATACCCTTATAACAAAAATGAATCTAGATGGAACTATTCATCATTTTGATGCCAATTGGAGTTAAAAGAACTGAAAAATTTCTTAAAATTTTATTTGAATACAAAAATAAATTTAAAAGAAATGTCACAGCAAAAACCTCAATTAAAAAAAAATATTAGTTTCTTTCTTGTTTCATACAAAGAAGATTAAACACAATGATGACACGAAGAATAAAACAATCCTACTGAACAGGCATAAATATTCTATAATGCTACAATACTCTTGTATGGCACCTGCTAGCTTCTTTAACAATTATGTTTATTGTGTTTAATATTAGACATACACAAATACATCATTTATTGAGTGCATCTTTTTTTGACATTTATTGAGTGCATCTTTTTTTGACATTTATTGAGTGCATCTTTTTTTGACATTTATTGATGCATCCTTTTTGGCATTAGGGGATAATGGCCTTTGCTGCTAAAAATCCTATCTCATCACATCTCAATCAATCAATCACAATTGCATATTATTAACACAAAACACTTAAAAGAGGAAATTATTTAGATTTACATTAGCCTTTACTTAAAATCAGCCTCAGGTGTTTCAGTACATGATTTCTGGTTCCCATCTCAGTTCTGACTGACTTCTAAAATTCACACCACAAAGTGGCATGGATCTTACATGGAGATGCACCAAAACTTTCTGCACATGCATTTATCATACTTGTATTTTAAAAGTTATTTGCTGCTCATACCCCAAACCTTGAAAACTTACCATGACAACAGTATTGTTCATAGTTAACTATTAACAAAACTGACATCATGGTAAGTGTTAAATTTTGCTCAAAAGTTGTTTTAAATTTTTGCAATAAAGTCAACATGAATCCCATTGCATGCTGACATGCTTTTGGCTCTCACCTGATTATACCACACATTATCAACAGTGAATGCATTAATGGCAATGATATTCCATTTACAAACTTTCAAACTTATGAACTATTCAGACAAGTTTACTGTATTGAAACTCATACCTCAAAACAATATTAATTCAAATGCATCTCAACTATAATTAAAAATGAAAGAAAATTACCATCAGATAAGTAAGAACCTAATAGAAAATTTTATAACCACTGCTTAACTTTAAATCATAATGATAAAATTTAAAGAACTGTAAACAAAATAGTTACAAGATTTGATTTAATGTATATGTTGCAATCAATGTGATAAATCGATCACTATATATAATAACTGGATTTTTTTATGCAGTTATTTTATAATAATGACAGCAGTTATTAAATATAATAAATGTTTACTCACATTGACCGTAATATATATACAAGATGGAAATGATAGTGTTCAAGTATGTAAAGTAAAAAATAAATATAGACAATTCAATAATGTAGATTTACTTAAATAGAACCAAAAAAATTTATCCCTTACCAACAGAATGGGACAAATTGCTTTAGTAGGCATTGTCATATAAATAGGACCGTTATAGCCAACCATTTCTGTCATATAAGGAAGGGCTCCACAGTGATCCAAATGAAAATGACTATAAAGAAACCAATTAGTAAGTATGATCTCTATGACATGAAACTAACTGTGTGACATTATTAGATGCATAGAATTTAAAACTTACCTGATAATGACACAAGATAGATGCTGATTTAAATTTCCTTGAGCAACGAATGAAAAATCTGGAAATCTTCGCTAAAATAATAATAAAAAAACTAATAAATTACTTTTCACTTACATAAAATGACTAAAGGATAACCATTTTTGTTGTATCAGAAAATGTCTCAGAAAACACGACAGTGTTTCAAAAAGTAAGGTAATAAGAACTCTGACACGCACATGAATTCTCTGTGCAAATTAAATTCCCTTTGTCTCCACGATCACAACATTTGGATGCAGCTGGTAGATGGAGCTTGTTACAGGGTATCATATCCAAGTCTCAGAAGATGGAAGCATTGATAGAAACGTGATTAAAAATTGAAAAATGAAGAAGTTTTTCCATCTAAAGCAAGGGTGTCAAAAGGTAATTAAACTCGCAGCCAACAACAAGTATCTTTCTAACCGAGTAATCATAACAGTACGAAACAAAGTTTATAATAATTGTTTCAAAACAATTTGTAGCTTAATTTTTTAAATTCCCAATTATACATTATATTAGTGAATCACATTCACAATTGACCAATTACTAGTTGTCAAAATAATCAAGATCCAGTGCTATTCAGATTTTAAGGCAAAATTCAGTAAAGTTGGGATGCCTGGGTTTTACAAATATTTGTCATCCAGGTTTGAAAACGACAATTGGCATATGAAATTATTTTCCTATTTGGAAATATTTATCAGCAGCAATTATTTTAACTTATGAAAGGAAATAAGACTCCTATCAGATACAGAATTACTGATATTCACCTTGTGTAAGTTTTGAAATTATTCACTGTGGACAAAATCCCTCGAAGTAGGAAAGATAGTTGTAGAAAACAGATGCCAAAAGTCAGGAAGAAAACCTTAACTTTACTGTTTTATTTGTGTAATGCACTACTTTTTGCAGCCCAAATAAACCCATACCTTCTTTATTTGGGCCATGCTAACATTTAAGTTTGACATCCGTGGTCTAAAGAAAAATCCCCAACTGAAATTCATTAGCAACTAGTGAAAGTGTAATATCACAAAAACAGGTGTGGTTTTGGTACGTAGACTTTGATAAAGGCAGAACAGATGTGCACAACAAGAAAAGATTACTGTGGCCAAGCACATTCACCAATGATGGGAGTTATTGAAACACCTTTCCTAAAGCCTCGACCTTGCACCAAGTGCTTTTCATTTCTTCAGAAGAAGCACCAGGGAGTTCAGCGTTTCAGAACCAATGCCAAAATTCAGCAAGCCATATTGGTGTGGCTCCACAGCCTTAATGCTGATTTCTGCTATGCCAGTTTTGATACATTAGGGTCCTAATGGAACAAATGCTTTGACAACCATGGTGACTATGTGAAGAAGTAATATGTACCACTGCCTCACTACATTGTGTATATCTTTGAATTTGAGAATATAGATTTTCTGTCACAAGACTTGTAACCTTAATTTTTGAACTGCCTTTGTAAATGCAATTTCAATAACTATTACAATAAAACTTAATAACACATAACCAAGTTTCATGAATTAGTAATAATATTTTTCTGCAATTACATTTTTTTTCTTAACAACATTTTTTCCTCAAAAAAAAAAAAAAAATGATTCAATAACAACTGCTAATCCTCATTTGACAGTGGAACACCATGTCATTAAGTGCTAACTGTGTAGTTTGCAATCTGTGCATAAATTCAACTTTTCTTTTTTGAGAATACTGTGACAGGTGATGCTTACTTAAATTTATAGTAGGTAAATATATGCACATGACATGCATTGAAAAGACATTTGGAAATGAATAATGGTATATATCCACCAGGATGAAACCATTTCTCCTCCTTATATCATATTCCTTTCTTCTTATTTAAATTTATTTTTTACAGAAACAGGCAGTCCTGTATTTATAAAATACCACATGAGGTAGTGAGGCACATGAATGAGAGGGCAATGTTGCTTTTGCTGCATTTAGACAATATGTCAGACATGACAAAACAAAGATCTTAAGCAAGTAAAATGTTCTTATGTTCAGAATCATTCAAGTTGCATTTTATTATTGTTCCTTTAAGTTTCCTGGCAAGTGTATAGTAAAATTTGATAATCTTAAAGTATTCATAGATTAAAAATTAATGTTTGAAAAACAGATTGTTGTTTTTTTGCCCTAGGGAGGGGCTAAATATGAAAAGATTTCTTTTGAACTGCACCATTTTTTTATTGTTGCAACACAGTTATTCAAACATTAATATAGAAATTATAAATAACTACAAAAGAAAAAAGTTCTTTTCTTACATCGTCATTAAAACCCATATGCATTCCACAATCAAGCATAACATTTTTTCCTCCAATAGTCAACAGAATACAGCTTCTTCCAACATCTGAGGAAAAAAACATACATTATAACACCAAAGTTTGCCAACATTCTTCTAAATGGAAACAGCCAAATGTGCTAATTTATCTCAAGATTTACGTTAAAGATACATTCATACATTAAAAGATTTATTTTACTATTTTTTAGTTTCTGCTCACTATTATTTTATTTTTCATTTACACAGACCGAGTTGCACAATTCGGTTCAACATAATCAAGCAAATTCATAAGTGCAAAATAATTCAAAATTTAGTAGAATTGAAGATATATATGTTTTCATTCTAGTGCAGATACACCACAAAGGATGGAGGAGATATCTATGATACTACGGAATGAAGGCGATACAGAATAAAGGTTTTTAAAATTCATTTTTATAGTATGAATTATTATAGATACACAACCGTGGTAGAATGGATGAATATTTATTTAAAAATATAGGCTATTCTAACTTCAAGTCACTTTTCTTGGCTATACTAGATCTTTTGAATAAGAAGTTAAAAATCAAAACAAATAATTTTTAGCGAATTAAATTAATAAATAATGTAAATTGCATATTAGCGTTTTAAAAAATAAAAAATTTGCTTGACAACATCTCTTGAAGAAGTAATGCTTAAGAGTTAGAACTACATTATTAAAATAGCCAGTCTAGTTATATTTAATATTTTTAAAAAAGTGATTACTATTAACAAATTGTAGAAAGAATAAATAACAATGAAATACAAATCAATAGGGAATTCATTCATATAACTGAATTGAAATATTCATTTACCTTGGCCAGCACCTGAAAGAAAAAAAGTACATTTTATTAGACTAATTACACGAAAGTAAATTACAAAAGAAAAGATTTCAAGCTACAAAGGAAAAGCAAGAATATGGATGTCAGGCATAAAACAAAATTACAAGATAAAAATACTATCTCCAAGACTGATTATGCAAGTAACATATATTGTAACAGCAGTACCGACTTTGAAACAAAGTTTTCTTTTGTTACAGAAACTGGTCCCAAACTGTTTTAGACATAATGTTCTAAATAACTCACTCTATACTGTAGTTAATTAAAATAACAATTCTATCATATAATCCTTCAAAGTGTTCTATAACAACTGCCATGATGCACACCAGGGCCAGCCTTAAGTCGATTGGACCAACTGCTCCAAATAGGGCCCCTGCTCCAGATTATCTTCTCCACGTGCAATTCAATGGGGTAATGATGCAGACAGGATACAGGCTTTGGGCACCATTACCAGAGGGTGTAAAATTATATTTAAGAATTTATGAGAGCTAATTTTTTTTTTAAATTTCTTGTATTCAAAAAATTTAACCAAGATTTTGATGAATCTCCACATTTCAAACCTCCGTGAGTCTGAAAAAAACCCATTTTTAACTGATGAAATTTCTTATGTAACCACATCACCAAAATTAAATTCTTTTTGTCATATATTGAATGAAATCCGTTTATGGGAATTTTATCTATCCGTACATCCGTGTGAATGTGGATATGACACAAAAATGAAAAAGAGCTAAAAGGAGAAAATTCGGCATACTGTTTTGGCATCAGAATCGTAGATCAGTATAAAATATTGGGCCAAATCCATCAAACGGTCAGTCAGTCTATTTGTTTTGGCGTAAGTGAACCCTATAACTCATAAATGGGGATAACAGTCTTTGTTGCTTCAAATCCCATAACTCTTTTAATTCAAGTTCAACTCATAAACACAACATGCTACACAAATGAAATTTGGTACGGGGTTCTGGCATCAAAATTGTAGTTCTGTATAAAAATTAGGTCCCAGTTGGAGAAAAGGAGGATGTCTAAAATGTGTATCCTTTTTTTCTTTACTATACTATGAAACACAAAAGTGCCATATTGTACCGCTTGCTTTTCCTTAACTCTAAATCCTTACTCTTAATAATAATAAAGAAAATTTTTAAAAAATTGTCCAATATATGTATTTTTCTTCCAATTGGGCCCGCACCCCCCAAGGCTGACCCTAATGCACATTTTCTGCAAAATCAATTCTTGTAATTGACAGACCTAACATATAGTCTTCTTTTACTAGCTCTATATGATGGGGAAAAAACTAACTAATTAAAAATAAATTTCATATAGAAATCCCTCTTTCTGTAATGATATTTCCAAATAAAACTGCCAAATAGAGTGATTTACATATTTAAATCCATTAATTAAACACAGAAAAACAAGACAACAGAATAAGCCTACCAATCAGATCTGAAATCTTGATGAATAAAATAATATTTCATGCACTTTCCAAATTGCAAAAAGGTTGTAAAATTAAAGAAAAAATTATTTTAAAGATACATTAACCTTTAAGCAACAACATTGTTCGTACAAATAATGCCTGATAAATCAATCCCTCATGAAGACTCGTAACAAAATCATGTTAAGTGCCAGAGAAGAAATATTGATAAAAGTTATGATTTTAAGATAAGTAAAGAAAAACTGTTTTAATTCAAAAAATGCAATAACATCTCATGAAAGTTATTTTCTATTAGGAATAGGATGTGATCAGAAGAAAAGCATAGTTACAGTGTAAAAAGTTAATAAGGAAATAAATCTATGTTAATAATAAGATAAAATTACACGTAGGATTGTGGAAAATTGTACAATAAAACTTTTTAAAAAGTCCAAGTTTGCAAGGAAAATTACTTATGAAAAATATTCATGATATGCGGGCTCTTCTACATTGATATAAATCTTTCGGCGATTATATTATATAATGTTTTGATAAGTCATTTTTTTAGGTTCAAAATTAATCACCAAGGCTTCGGCAGTGATCAACATGCATCATATACAGTTCAGTGGATAAGCACATAGTCGCTGACTCATGCAAATAGTTATACGATTATCTTTAAATGAATTGCTATAAAAATGTTTCTTAATGCGATCAAATAAACAAGAAAAGTTTGCACCACGCAATACTAAGCAGTTTCAGTGAAATATCACTAATCTAAAATTTTTTAATTCATTTTGCAGAAAGGCAACCGTCAAAAATGGATAAAATATTACTGCTTTAGGAGCAAACATTTTTAATTTTGATGCCTAAATCGTTTAGTTTTTCTTACTCTAATATAATCTTTCATCAACTTACCTAAAGGAGTAACTTTTATCTGCGACATTGCAAAATAGAACAAGGCTACAAAAATGAGATGAAATACAATATTACCAGTTTCAAACGATTTTTATAAAGAGTGTGTCTTTTCAATATTCAATTAACTGTCATCTTTGCTACAGCACTAAGCTAATTATGAAAGAAGGCAATAAAAAATCTAACACACTACGACGAAAACGCAAACAATAACATTGCCGGTGAATTAGAGTTGAATTGTATTTATCCAGCATCTAATTCCAAATGCAATGTCTTGCAAGAACGGCCGGACAGTAGTAAAGATTCCTGCATTTTTCTCCTCAATATGACTGGACAAATTAATTTTTTTATTACTTTGCTGGATTTCATTAACTTTCATATTTTCTTCGGCAAAAGATTACAGCTGATTAAAAATGTGTTTTCTTTTCGCGTAATGGGAATCAAGACTTAAAAACGGATTCTTATGAGTTTAAGTTCAGATTAATTTTAAATGTTTTTTCAGTTAATTATTTCTTCCTAAAATACCACCACTGAAAGATTGAATTAATACCATTATTCAGTATGGAATGATCCCTACGGTTGGAAGAGAGAGAGCGATGGTGTGTTTATCCGCATCCTCTGAAAAATCCCTTGGATCTGGATGATCTTGCATATCATTTTAACGAAGCAATCTCGCATCTCTTGTTTTCAATGATGTGCTTAATCTGGTTTCTGTATTCTGAGTGTTAATGCAACTGCATGGGGATGATATTTTCACTACGCTACAATTATGACTATAATGGAAGAATATAAACCTGGCTTAATATAATATTCTTTCATTTTATTTACTATTAAGCCTAAGAAACTAAATTTACCAATTTTAAATGGCTCATTTCCCTTCTGCTCGAATGGGATCCTATGCACATGTTTTCATTGGCAATAAAAGTAAAATATATAGAAAAACGGTGAGTTTTTAAAAGAGAGTGAAAAATTATATGCTATAGTTTATGTATGTGTTTCTATAATAATAAAAACAAATATAATTCAAAAGATTTTTGCAGGGAATCGTAACAATATATAAACTAAAATTATCAAAAAATATCTTATACATTATTTAATAAAAGTCACTGGAATGTTAGAGAAAATGCTATTCACTTTCACATTTTTGTTACACTGTTCTCTAAATTTGCATAAAATCATTTTTATCTGTATAGATATGGAATTTGGTTTTTCTGGAAAGCGATGATGAACTTAGTTGTTATTAGCAGTGTATGAAAAGATATTTAATGTTCAATTCATTTTGGGAATTGAGGATGATTTTAAAATTATACATCATAAAACTTAATGATATTAAAGAGTTAACTTTATTCTGTTTCTAAATCCTTCTGTATATCTTGTGAACAGTAGTAATATTTCTTATTGCAGCTAAAAATTTTAATTAACCTGATCTGTTTGAATTTACTTCCTAATTTTCTAAATAAAAATTTGTCTCTGCAAAAATATATAACTTATATTTAGTTAAGTTTCTAGTTCATAGAAATTCATAGTTCATATTCTATAATGTCTAATTACATATTTGCTTTGTGTATAAAAGACCAATATTCATTATTATAAATAAAGAATTGTTGACATCCTGTAATTTTGTATTTTATTTAGAAATATTGAATCATTTTGCATATCTGTCAGAAGTTCCTAATTACTTCTCTTTATCCATTTATATCTGATCTTCTTCAACTTTTTAACTCAAAACCCTATTGCATTGATAAAAATGTTCTATAACCCCATCTTATGCATGAAAGACCTTCCCAGATATACAAATCAATATAAAAATATTGTAGAAAAATAAAGCATTAGTTAATTATAGTGAAAGAAAGTAAAACATTTATTTGTAAAATTTTAATGAAATGGCTTTCTGAATTATATTTGCTTAATATTATATTATCTGTTATTATAGTATTATCTTCTAAAATAGGACAGTTTTTGATTCTGTCAGTATTTTCTGGACTTGCCATTAAGTGATTCATTTAAGACTAGAATTTATGATTTTTAAGTCTTGGTTTATGTAATTTTTTTTTCTAAGTAATAAAAATAAAGAGGAAAATGTGTCAGTAAATGTTTCTAAATAGCCAAAACAAAAATATTCATTTTTAATTGCGAAATTATTTTGATTTTTTTTATTAATAGAAGTTATTTTATTATTGTTCAATATGTAAAATTTTAGTATTATTTAGTTTATAATTTAGTAAAATTAAATCTTGACAATACTTTCTCCAACTTCTGTAATGTTGTATTTTCTGGCTGTATATCATTAGAATTGTTTATACTGGAATTTATTTCATTTATTTATACTTTTTTTGCAATAAAATGTATTGGATGTGTTACATTCCTCTGACAGTGAGTACAACCAATGAATTTTCTTCTAATATCAATTATAGAAAATAGGCCATGTAATGCCAGTTTCTATTGTGGCTGAAGAGTGTAATCTTCTGCTGTGCCTGTTTGTTTGTTAGACAGGTTGTAAATATGAATCATTTTGCAAAATATGTTTCAAACATTAATATAAAATGCCCTCATTGCTTTTTCAAAAAATTTGTCATACTTATAGGAATGACAAAGCTTTCAGGAAATATAAGTATCATTTGTATATGAATAAAATGTAATGTATATAATATTAGTGTTCAATATTTTGATTACTTTCAAAAAATGGAAAGAATGGTTTGTTGAAAGCAAATAAAACTTTTAAAAACCATTATGAATATGATTTGAAGCATTCAAATTTATCAAGTTACTCTCTCTGTTGTTTTTTAAAACATATTCCCATTGTGCTGTTTGTCTTTACATAGTTTTCAACAGTTTTTTGTTTAATATTTTTGATAGCTGATGTAAATAAGCTAAACGACATGAATTATATCTAGTATCATGCTTTTTCTTTTTTTCCTCTTGATTTGGAAATAAAAAGCTGAATAAATAATATGTAAATGACATTAACACACATCTATGAAAAATAATTGTCTTTTTTCCCCAAGACAAAAAACTGATATGTCAAACATAATACTGGCATTGTAATTGATTTTATATCTAGAGGAATAAAAAGATTGTTCCCCCCCCCCATGTAAAAAATAATTAAATTATGCCTTTACACTTTTGAATTTATTGCTGTGAAATATGTTAATAAGCTGATGCAATTTAATAAATGTTTTTTGAAAAATATTACTTTGATAATCAGGGAACTTTTCTTTTTTTTCATTCCAGAGAAAGCGCTTTTTTTTTCATAACTGAATGAATTAACTGAAGTATTCTCCTTAAATCTGCTATTTTATATTTCTGTATTAAAGATTGAGGTTGAAATCTAAAAGTTTGTGCACACTCTTAAAATGCTGCCAAATTGCCAAAGCTAGACATTGACCACTGTACTTCATTGGTGCCAAGTCGCCAAAGCTAATGCAAGTGTTATTTGCATTAACTTTAGTGACTTGGCACCATTTTAAGAGTGTGTACCAATTTCTAGATTTTAACCAAGATTCATAGTATTCATTGCAAAAAATGCATATTTATTAATACTGTGTAATTTTTTATGCAATTTTTATACACAAAAAAATTCTTTAGTAATATAGCATGATATAATAATTTGCTTATTATGATGAATAATTTGCTAGATTTTAATTCCTTTCTGTTTTATTCACTTGCTTTATGACATTATAAAAGATGATATTCTGTTTAATGTTTATTCAAAATTTATCCATTTCTCAATCTTTAAAGTAAGTTGTTTTAATGAATGCATGCAGACTTTTGAAAGTTTTTTTTTTTTTTAATATTAGCTTATGGGGACACAGTTATTTTGTATATTAATTTACAGGCTAATTAGTTTAAATTAAATAAGCAAGTGAAATCAAACTAAAGGGAAGCATGAAATACATGGAACTTCAGCATAAAATTTTTAACTTTTTTCTATAAATTTATGCATGCTCTTAAAAAAATTATTGTTTATGCAGGTATTCTATAAAGAGTTGCTTATGAAAATTGTATTGAAAATGAACAGTTTCAAAAATTTTATTTATATCATATTCTTGAATAATGTAACATCAGAAGAACATTCCTGTATTAAAATGCAAAGTATGTGTAAGCACTTACCTACAAAAAGTTTTTTTTTGTATTTTTGCATAAAGTCATGTATATTTGCTTTGCTTTAAATATAAATACATATTTTAATTTAATCTTCTATAGAAATTTATCAAATTGTCTTCTTTGTTTATTAAATACAATAAAAACCCCTTAAAGCATACACACATGATTATATTCCTTCTGATATAGGTGATAGTTTTTCTATTTTGGTTTTATAATGTAACATTTGTGTTCACAGGTTATAGGTGTGATATCTGTGTTTCCTTATTAGTTTGCTTGAGGGGATGAATTTGAAATATAATTATGGATGTGCGATCAATTCCACGTCTCAATGACCAAGGTAATATTGAATTATTTTATAAATATATATCTCCCGATGTGTTTAATAAATGTTTTTAGATAAAAAGTTTAGTTCAGAATTATCCTGGATTTTTTTGGCTGAAGTTATGCACGGAATGTCTGCAATAATATTAAATGTACTTATATGAGTTAAATAACCCCTCAAAAATTAGAGATTTGGCATATTGCCAAAAACTATAGAAATGATGAAACCAAATTGTTTGCTGTATTTTTATGAACCTTTTTTTATGTGTATGTGATATTCCATTACTTTGTCTGCTTTGCCATGGAGAAATTTTGCATATTTGCAAAATTTCCATTTTTGAAAGAATTAGAAGTAAATAAATTCATGGGTTGTACTTTGGAACATGGTACCATCAGCAAATGTTCCCCGAACTTGAATTTTTTCTAGTGATAACTTGCCAAATTTATAATGGGGCCATCATTACAGGTGGCAACAGAAACAAATAGATGTCAGTTTGGTGACTAGATATTACCATATTCTCAACTCTTACCAACCTATGTTACATTATAAACATATTTATTGTGAAATCTTGTATTAGTATGGACAATTTTGTGATTGATGATAAAAACTATGAACCATCAGAAAAATTGAACGTTTTGTAATTTTTTTCTTTTGCAATATGAGGCGGCAGTCTCCTTAATTTGATCACAAAACTAAGCGTAAAAACAACTTGACAGTATGCTTATCTTTGCTTATTAATTTGTCTTTCTACCTAATGTTTGATGTTTTATGGATGAATAGCAAATAAATATGAAGAGGCATTCTACTGGACATGCAAAAATTTCAAAAGCAAAGAACTAGTTACTATCTATCATTTGCTATATTTTATACTCTCTCTCTTTTACATTATATATGTAGAATATACAAGATATATTTAAATAATTACAGAAATTTATAAATAATTGGATAGGCAAAAACTTTAATTTTTGTAGTAGTTTCTGTCTTTTCAGAAACTCGAGTCTCAATAAAAATGCATTATACATAGCATCCCATTATGTCTTTTAAAGATAAAGAAACATCAGTTCATAAGACTATTGTGACTTGTTATTGATAAAGATGGATATGATGAAACCAAACTGCTTAGGATTTATTGTTTTAGAATTGTTACAATTGCTTTAATCTGCATTTTCCTCTTCTGTTAAATCATTTTGCAATTAAAAATGGTTGTTTGTATTCATTTCATTTTATATGCTTTTATTGCTGTCAAGTCAATCTGAGGTTACCTTCAAATTGATGATTCAAAAAACATCCTAAAGAAATTCTAAGCTGAATATGAGCTATATATAATATATGGAAGTAGCAAAAAGCTCTAGATCAGAAGTTCTTATTAGTTAAATTTAGATGTCTGAGACTTTTAATTAGTTTAATATAGGAACCAGATTTTGTGTTATCTGTTTTATAACAACCATTTCTAGTGCTTTTCCATTAGGTTCAGGGGCGATTACATTCAGCATTTATCCAGATTTCTTACCTTCTCAAATTCGGAATTTTAGGATATTTTTAGATTTACTGTCTGTCTCAAATTTTGATTTTGAACAAATATATCATTAAGATAGTGAAGTAATTTTAAATTGTATCAAAATCAATGGTTTAGTCAAATTTCTTGTAAAAAATCCAGTTTTTTTTTGTTAAAATGTGTATGTTTGTGCATCACATCAACAATTTACAATTATTTTAAATTATGTCAAATTGTTACAGCATACTAGTTTTCAGGATTTTTAAATGGAATTGTAATCATCCCTGTAGGTTGACAGCAGTTGCTGTCAGGCTTAAATGTTGGTACAAAATGTCACTTTTCTATTAGCTCAGCAGTCACCAAAATATATATAAGAGTGTACAACAACTTTACTCTACAGAGGTTATGGAAAACAGTAAGTTTTGCCATAAATCTCTGCTATACTTGGTATATTTTACATGCATTTTGGCTGCTGTTGAGTTAATGGAAAGCTGCCCTCTGCCTTATTTAATTACAGTATAAAAATTAATTCTTTATAATACCATTTATGTTATTGTGAGTTTGGCATGCTTTCATTGAAATTATAGGCTTAATTCTTGTTAAAGCTTGCTTTTGTTTCTTTTTAATTTTCTGAGTATCACATAAAGTGCCATGCAATTAAATGTGGCAAGAAACATTTAGTGGATGCTTTCAAAAGTTTATTGATATGAGTTTAAAATTATTTGTGAAATCATGTGTTACTTTATTTTATGAGTTTTTAAAAAAGTAGTGCCAAGTCCTCAGTCTAATTTTATATGTGTTCCTTATTTTTTTTCAAAAATTAATAATGGAAACTCAAACTCACTCTATTAATCTTTCAGTATTTTTATTCATTCATGTAAGTTATATATAAAAAAAATGGAATGATGAAAAAACATTTTATTTTCTAAGTTTTCATTACAGCATAATGCAGCAATTTAATAAAGGTAACACCTGACACTGTAACTGTATTACTAGTTTAAACTAGAATGTTAATATTTATTAATTTTATCTTTTTTAAGAGGCTCACAGAGCTCTAGAGCTTTTGGAAGAATATCACTGTAAACTGACAAGGCCTCAAGACAAGCAGCTGAGGAATGCAATTGAGCGAGTTATTAAGATATTCAAGTGCAGATTATTTCAAGCACTCCTTGGTGAGTACATTTTAAAGCTTTATTTTCTTTTTCTCGTTGTTCTTATCTATCATTATTTTACACAAGGTAACACTGTATCAACTTGCATATACGTATTTAGTTTGAAATCTGTTTGTTGAATTAATTGTTATTATAATATTGCATTTTATTATATAATCAATTTAGACATTATTTTGGACCTGACACCTATGAATTTATATTTTTATTTTAATCAAATGTGATATTGTAATGAAGCTCTTTAAAAGATAAGCTGAATTGGTATTAATCTTAATTCATATTAATTTGAGTTTTAAAATTCTATTGAGGCAAGATTGTTACATTGTTTACAAATCACATGGTGAGCATTTTTCAAAAATGAAAATCAATTTAGGATCAAATCTAATAAAGCAAGTCATTGTATACAAAATTTTGATTTATAAGAAAGCATTTTATTTGAAATGTTTTGAAAATTGTTATTAGATGAATTTTACACAAAATTATTAAGTTTTCTGGAGCATTTCTGTGGATATTTACTTTTATAAGTATTTAATTAATTTGTTTAATTCAGTTTTAAATGTCTATTCATATCTAATTATTATTGTTTACAACAAGTATTCATTTGTTTTTGCTTCAATTAAAATTTAATGTATTGTTATTAAAAGTATTTTTTTATAATGTTCAGTATACTTCTGATGACTTTTTCCAACTATTTTTAGATGTTTAAAATGAGTAATCTAGAGAGGTATTTGTTCATTATGATCATGAAATTGAAAATCTTTGACCTATAAGCTATAGATGTGTTGAAAACCATGTAGAAATGCCTTCTGTTGTTGTTACTAGAATTCAGCAATTTGGATTAATGTTTTTTTATTGCTAATTTGATCACTGAGTTTATTAATGTTAGGAACTTGAATTTAAAAACTCATTTTAAAGATATTATGAGAGAAGAGCTTTTGGGGGAGTTGATGGTAGATTGTATTTCTATTATTTGTGTTATAAATTGGATTATATCATTGTAAATTGGATTGTATTGCATCCTTCTTGCTGAATGTTTTCCTTTACAGTATACATATTATAGAAATATTTGTAAGGGGAAAAAAAGGAAAGATTCTGATTTCATTATGAATTGATGAACATTATGGTCATCTAACATTCCAAATAAATTTTTCAAAAACACATTTAAAAATCTACTGCAAATTAATATTATCTATTCTAACAAAAAACTCTAGTCGAATAAACTGCCATGTTGAGAGGGCAACTTTTAAGAAAATATATTCTATAAAACCTCTTTTGGGTATGTAATAATTCTCTACAGTGTTTATCCTATTTTTTCTGTGATTTTTACATTGTCATGCCCATTCCTAGTGAAGCTGAAAGGGCAGGGGGGGGGGACTGGATAATGTTACAGTTTTCTTAATGATGGGTTGTAACTATATGGTGAAGGGTTTGCTGCTTGATGCCTATTTTACAAGAAACACACAGCTTGTCTCTGTGATGTGTGTTGTCCAGTCTTTCAAGTTTTATTCTTTATGACCTTTTACTAGGTGACAGTTTCTTTTGTTTAATTTGCATATTATTGTGTTCTTTTTTTTCCTTCCCTCTATGTATGTGAGTATGTTTATTTCGTACACAGTGGAATAGTGGGGAGGGGGGAGTCGGTCGGTCCGCCCTTGAGCAGCACTTGGAAAGGTTGGCAAAATTAGACATGTAGGAAAACAGTTTTATAACTAAGAGGAGCAGTGTCACTAGTTCAGTCATTGTATACATAAAAAGAAAATAACTATTATGATTAATTCATATTTTTCACCTTTTTCGGTAAATTGCCAATGTGTGAAGGGAAGACTGGTGGTGGACGCACAATTTCGCAACCTATCTGCAGAGATCGTGGGTGTCAAATGACGAATTGTGTTATTAAATAAAATTTTTTCCCCTGGAATATATATTTTTTATTTTGAAGTTTATTTAACTTAAAAAGGAAGGGCTGCAAAAGTTGCAGCTATGCCACTGTTCACACAAGTTATAAATCTGAAAGCATCTCTCTCTTGTTGTCATTTTGATAAGAAATCAAATTTCAATTTGTTATAAATTTCCTTGCAACATCTTAAAAATATCTACTTACAGTTCCTTGATCTTTTTTAGTTTCTGATAAACCACTTTGCACAATAACGGCATTCAGTACTTAAATAGAAATGCATTTCCTGTTTATAATAAATATATTACTTTTTTATTTTGACCCTTTGCATAAGAATAAAGAAATACACAAATATTGAAAAAATGCTGAATTAAAAATAAATAAAAATATTTTTTTAATTATATAAAATCTAAACTTTTGAAATTGTTGATTGTATATTTAAAATTATAGAACATTTAGATTAGAAGTCAAATATTAAACCTTTATATATGCCATTAACATACATAAAAACAATTATCTTCTTATCTATAGTATCAATCATTAATCAGCTTTTGGAATAGAAGACTGTTTGATCCATCTTGCCAGACTTCTCATGTACTATTAAGTGTGTTTTCTTTTCCAACCTCCTTCAGACATCAAAACATTGTTTTTCATATATGTCTTAAGCAAGTGTGCTAATTCTTTTTATATAAATAATGTATGTTTAGTGTTGGATTTTAGATGTAATGAACTTTTAGAGGACTTTGATAGATTCTTTAGCTGTATTTAAGTAACATGTTTTAAAAACTAAGGAAAATTATTTATGTCCTCTAAATTTGCTTCTGAACCACTTTGTTGTTTTTTGTAAGTTTAATGTGATTTTTGACTGAATTTTTCAATGTTTAAAACAAAAATGATTTTAAAATATACCAAATTGTTTTGTACTTAATATTTGGGATGTATTAACATAGTTAACTGTTATAAATTTTAAAGAATTTTTTAGTAGAAATTCAAATTAAAACAGTAATTCTGTTCTTTTTTTTGTTCAGAAACCTGATGCAACAAATATTTTGATAATTTTCATAACTATAAATAGTTATGCTTACTTGATAAACCAGAGAGTGTAACCTTTAAAAGCTTTCTGAGCTGCATTTCTGCTATATCGAAAGAAGATGGGGAAAAAAAACTACCATCCTTCTTGTTATTAAAACTAGTTTTATCTTATCTTTTCACTAAAAGATACAATAAATTTATATTCATAAAACTACTTCAGTTCTGCCTTAACTCTGATTTTAGGCAGAACTAGTTTGACTAAAAATCATAATATTTTATACTAATTATAATTATACCACCTATTTAGTGAACTTTTCTATATTTACATGAATTCAAAATTTCATGTTTGTGGAATGTTGAAACAAATTGCAAATATTTCAGTTTTAAACTTCTTTATGAAATAAATAATATATCTTCTTCTATTGTTTATTCAATGAAATATAGTTCTGAAAAAAGTTACAATTTTGTTTATCTTGTTGCTGTTTTCAGTTGAGATGTCATTCTGCCTGTTTTCAGATATTCAAGAATTCTATGAAATCACACTGCTCGATGAATCTAAGAGTATTCAGCAGAAAACTGCTGAAACGCTTCAGATTGCATGCAAGTGGGAAAACAGTCCTCCGCTCTCTGGCCTTAGTTACCTCAGTGAAGTGAGTCTGCTTTTTTTTTTATTACTTTTGCTGTAGATTAGATTCCTCTCCTTCCTCTTTATTTTAGCTTTATACTATTAGTTGCACATAAAATAGTTCAATTGAAGAAAAAAAATTAAAGATTTGTAAAGCAGTGGGATTCGTTTTAATTTCATTTGTTACTGTCTTTGAATAAGGTTCTATGTATTTTAGTATAAAGCATTACTTGCTGCTCAAATACTTTGTTTTCTAAAATTTGCTGATGTAGTTAATATATTATAAGGTGCGAAAAAATATACCAATATAATTAATTGATTTATGTATAAAAGACATAGAAAATGCCTTGAATTTCAGACATAAATTATATTTATTTTTATGCGATAACACAAGCCAAAAATCATGGCATGTATGTTAAAAGCAGGGGGAGGGGGGGGGCATAAGTTGAATTCCAGAATTATGAAAAATGTGATTTAAAAATCAGTTTATTATTCTTGAATTAAATCAGATTCTAGGGGAGCAAACATGGAAAAAAATGTGCTACAGTAAAACACATTTTGCTCATTTAGGTTTGAAGTCATGGTCTTGTGTGTATTTAATGGAGAATTAGATAATTAAGCTATTACTGCTGCTATTTCTACATTGCAATTTTGTAAGTTCAAAAATTAAAAAAAAGTACATTAATATGATAACATTAAAGTATTCAGGTTTTATTTCTCTTTATTAAATAATCAGATTATTTTGCTATGTAAATATTATTATTCTGTAAATGTTCCAAAAAAATATACTTTGAATTTATTGTTTGATTATCTTGGTGAAGAAAAAATATAAATAAGGATGCTTAAGTGTATTGAATAAATATGCTTGCTTAATAAATATACTTGCAGTATATTTGAAATTAACTGGCCATTTTTTTGTATTGTATAAGCATACAAATAATATTTTAAAGGTATGAGTCTTGATTATTGTAGTATTCCAGTACAAATGAATAGCCTCTTGTAGAGCATATAGTTATTTCTGAGGACTAGTTTTTGAAATCATGCATTATTAGATGTAGTTCATGGGATTTAATAGTAATTTTAAAATTAACATATAGGGTATTTGTTATATTAAACATACTTTGTGATTTTAAAATTATTATATTTTTCAGAAGTGTTTTTTAAAAATATTAAATTTGATCTGTTGTACTGTTTAAATGCTAAGAAAGAACAAGACACAAGATTTGTATCCAATATAGTGATGTTGGACATATTTGAAATAAAGTGTAATTTACAGTTTATTACTATGGCCATCAGTCTGTCAAAAACACAGCCTTTATTGGGAAACAGTTTGTCCAGACTCCACCATCAAACTGAAGTTCAAATTAAGCTAAATTCTTCAATTTATTCATGGTCTAATTGAATTGTTTAGGGCCTGTTCATTGTGTTTTTAGCAACCATGTAATCAACTTGGTTATTCAACTTAGTCTCTATGCAAGTCTTTGTCTCTGTCTATATCTAGGTTATACAAAAGAATATATTGAATTCACAGAGAATTAATTGTGTTCTGTGATATACTGCCCTTTACAACTCTCTGTACTTGCTGATAATTTAAAATATTATAGATTTGTGATTACTTTGAATAATGAAAAATAGTCTTCTCTCATCTTTGGGATAGCACATATTAAGAGGATGTTTAATCGTTTATTGATTACTGCAAGGCTATTAAACAGTATACATGACGCAAAACAACAGTTACAACATCACATAATGACCTGCTCTGTTTTTGAGGTGCTTTGATGTAACATTTTATTCTTCACTAAATTTCTCTAAAATGCCAGCTTTATTCATTCTAGTACAATACACTACCAACAGAAAGCTTGTCAGTAGATGATTCAAATATTGCTGAACCTGAGATTTGAAGGCCTTTGAGTAGATTAAAAGTGGGCTTGGAATAACCACAATGTAATACCTTCTCTGTGGTTGTACAAGCACTTAAAAATAAAAATAATTTATTTTAGTGAAGTTTCTAAACATTAGATTTTGATTTTGCATGCCTCATTTGGATTCTGTTTAACAAGGAGATGCCCCAAAATTAATCTCTAAAGTTTAGTTGGCATCTAATTCTTAAAATTATTTTCTTGCTTTTGGTTTATCAACTAGAATTGCATGATATTTAGTTAATGTATTACGCTTGAGATTAACTGTTGTAATTTACTCAGTGTTAGAACTCACTCACTGTTAGAACTGTTATAATTTACTCATTTATAATCGAAAATAGTGTTTGTTTAAAGCAAATGACTAATAGGATTGCTATAATTTCTTATTGATTATTTTGATATCATCAGAATGCAGTACAAGTTGAATTGTCCTAGGCTGAGTTAAACTTAAAGGTAGAAATATTCTAGGATGAATAAGATTTAGACTGATTTATAACCGTATCGGATTTTAGTTCATGTAGTTTTTCCTTATGGAAGATACTGTTAATTCTCTTTGCTACTACTTAATTAAGTGATTTGTTTAATGATATTTTAGTTATATTAAGATGGAATGAATAGTGTACTGGGTAATATATCTTATTTTGTCTGGAATCTGAATGAAATTTCATTTATCACTTGTAAGGAAGGATGTCACAAATTCATAATAGGAAAGTTTTTCATTGCTAATTATAGTATTCTTCAGCTACTTATTTTTAAGTTTTAGTTTAACTTTGAACATCTGTATTATTATTAACTCTTCTCTATCTGAAACTAGATGATCTAGAATGTCTCAGAAGTCTGAATTTTGCTGTAAAAGTTCTTTAGAAGTCTGATTTTGTAAAGCATCTCACAATAAAATTGTTCTGTTTTTTTCTTAATGATATAAGAATCAATTTGAGAAACCTAAGAACTAAGAAAGAAAAGCACTAAGAAGAAAACTAAGAACATTCAGTAACTGACTCTTGCCTTGAATGTAGACATCGGCATGCAAATAGACTTTAAAACTGTTAGTCTATAAATTGAAATATTTATGCTGCTCAAAACATTTTTATTAGTAAATGATTGCTCTGATTGTAGACTTTAAAACTGTTAGTGTCTAAATTGAAATCTTATATTATCTGCTGAACTTAACATTTTTATTAGTAAATGAAAGCAATTGCTTATTTTCATATGCCCTTTCAATTTTAACTATTGAGCCAAAAGTTGAAAATGTAACAATTCTTTAGAGTGTATGTGATAGTTAGCATCATTCCTTCTGACAAAATATAGGAGTAATGCCTTCCTAGATTTTTCGTGGATACTGACCCACATCTAGGTTGGCATGCATAAAGAAAATCCATAAGACTATTCAGGCTACTACCCTATATTTTGATTTAAAAAAAATGGCAAGTACACAAAGAATGCAAGAATATGAATCCCTTTCACAGCGATCATACATCAGCTGACTAGTTAGGTTCAGATAAGAATAATACATTTTCTCAACATTATACAATATGCATTCTTTTGTAGATCAAAAAGTCAAATATATTATTCTTGTTAGAGTGGATAAAAATGATTTTTTGATTAAAGTAAATTATTTGGCTTATTTGTTTGGTGATATAGGCTTTATGAAATAGATTATGTAGTGTCCTTCTTAAAAGGCCATTATTAAGTATATTAAAAATGATTTAAATTATATGTAGGAAGCATTATATTATTTATTTTGTAGTCCTACCACACGATTTTAATATTGCCCTAACTTCATTGAGTTTTATTGTTTTTTTTTAGATTGTCTTTAATTTTTCATTTCATACGGTGATATTTTAAACTGAAAATAGTCTCTTTATTGAACTAATGCATTGATTTTTAAAAAAATTAAGTTATTGGAGGGATGAATCTCAAACAGAATCTCACTTGCCTGATTGTAACACTTTTAAGTTAATTCGTATATTTAGTATTTTAAATCAAGATCTTCTTTTAGCATTTTAATTATTATCTATGAAAATCACCACACATAGTAAGTTACCTTTTAACATCCAGGAATTTAAATGACTTTGTGTGCAATTGTTTTAAATTAAAAAGCAGTGATTTATGTGTCAAGTTGGTGCTGTTTCATTGTATACATATTGCAACTTGGTTCTTATTGTTATTAATACTATATATCGGATTTGGGGTCTGATTTTATTCACATTAAATTGAAAATCATTGTATGTAAGTGTAGGACATGTCTGAAAACTATTTTTTTTTCCCATAAATAATTTTGAAAAAAGAAAAGGAGAAAGAAAAGTTATCTGCTTCAAAAGTTAAAACTTTAAATATAAAAATTTCAATTCTGTACCATGTTTTGATTAACTTTCTAAAGTTCAGCAAATTTCTTAGCTGAAAGATTTCTGATGTATTTATGAAAAATGGAATATATTCAGTCTGTTGCAAATAAAATATGAAAACAACAATTTATAAGTTATTTTACTTAGAAGAAAAGTGTTGCTTAAAATTGTTGAGTAATATAGAGGCATCACATGATTTTTGTTAATAGCATGAAAAGTGTTTTGTGAATAAAAAGTTTTAAATTGTTCTTTGATTTTTTTCTTCACATTTTAGTCTTGATTCTTTCAGGAGCTTTGCATTTATATTATAATGACTTTTGACTCACTTCACCTAGAAATGTTGAACATAGATTAAATCTATAGTATGTTCAAGATTATCTGTTATTTATTTATGTCTAGAATTTTTGGTTTATTTGTAAAGAATTTATTTTGTGTCTGTTGTAATAAATATTTTCACAGTTGTATTTTAAGGTCCTTGATTCCTGGAAACATTGATAAAATTCTATCGTTATTGAAATTGCTTTTATTTAATAGATATGTAATTTCTGAAATGCCTCCTTGAGCTTATTCTAATTTGCTTTATTATTTAATATATTTTGGCATGCTATTGTGCTTCCTTATTATATGCTTCATTTTTTCTTTTTTCAAGTAGCTGTGCTGTGAGAGTAGCTCTACCCACTGTGGCTTCTCTGAAGACTGTGTTGCTTTATATCCAGCTAGCTTTAGAAATAAATATTGTTTTTGTTAATCCCTGCATGTTTCTTTGTGTTGGTTTCATTTAATAGTTGGTTTTTGATTTTATCATAACCCCATTTTCCTTTTTCAAAGCTGTTGAAGAACCTCATTCATGTAGTTCAATGATTACCAACCTTTTTTTGATTATATTCCCTTTTAAAATTTATTTCTATAAATTTTATCTCTTGTTTTGACTGTCCATTTCCTATCTAAATAAGAATTAATGAAAATGAGATAATAATTTGTCATAAGAAAATTACTATATTAAGAGTTTAAGCCATATGAATTTAATTTTGAGTCATTCATAGTACAAAAATAAGTGTAAAACTTCATGCTAAATATTGGTAATAATCATCAAATATTTAGAAAACTTCAATTTCGAGTTAATAATAATAATTATGTAATGTCATGAGTAAAGAATGGAATTTTTATACATATTATAATTGTAATCACTTTGCATAATTTTAATGCAAAGTGAAACATTGATTATAAGATTTTTTTAGTTTATTTTAATGGGCTTAAATTTCTTTAAATCAATTTTTAAAAAATGCCTCACAAAGTTTTGGATATTCAAAGTTATTATTTTCTTCTTTTTTTGAGTGGTTATCAAAACTTTTCATTTTATCCGCATAATTAATGCTTCAAATTATTTTAGTCTTGTTTTCCAACATTACTAATTTTTTTATTTCTTTTGAACAGTCCACCACATCCCAAAAAGTTAAATGTATTACTGAGAATCATTGATATATTTGCCAATTAATAACTACCCATGTACTTAAGTAAAATAATATATGTTATTGAAATTTAATACTGTCATTAGAATTTATTGAAAAATATTATGCATTTTTTCATTCATGCAATGCAATATGTTGAAGTAAAAAAAAAAAAAAAACTTTTCTAATGATCAAGAACCTGAATTTAAATGTGGTGAATGAAAGGAAATATATACTTGCTTACTACTTACAAATTCTCTATGGTGTTAACTGAAATTGATCTGTATTCCACCCATTGGGCATTAAAAAGAAATCAAATATCTTCAAACAGTTAGGGAAAAAAATGACTCTATGACAGCTTAACTACAAAATGTGGCTGTAACATCATCTTGCAAAAGACAAATGATTCCAACTAGTGAAAAATGGTATATTTGGAAATATTTCTTAAAAACTTTAAAAATGAATTCATGTCTATTTAATGAACACTTAAATATGCGTATATTCTCGAAAAACAGTTTTTTAAATTAATCATTCTTATCATACCTTTTTGATAGATTTTTTTTAATTTAGGAAATTTATATCTGAGGAGCAGGCTTTCATGTATTCAAATATTCATGCAACAAAATGCTGAGTAGCATTAATTCAATACTAACACAGCAATTTCTGCAATTGAAATAAAAGTGAGGAAATATCAGTTGAGGGACTTTAATTATATATTAGTGTTCAACTCCATATGTAGAAGCTTAGACATGTAAGAAATTGAATTGTAGCTATATAAACTGTTTGCTTTAAATTTTGAAAGTTAAATGATATCTTTGAATGTTTTAGTAAAAGGAATGTGTATTTCTTAAAGCTGAAAATATTATGCTTATCTGGTATTCTCATATTTTTCATCAGGCATCTATACTTACATTTAAAAAGTGTGGTTCAATACCTTTTATGTTTGACATGTGTGGCTGTAAACAAAATTGTGATGAGTTACAGTCTTGATTAACATGTGTTAATGGTATAAGGAAACTTAGTGGCCTTTGTAGTGGCAAACACTATAAAGGTTGGTCACTGCAAAAAGATAAACTCAGTAAAAATTCTTAACATATCACCACCCAATATATAGTACAGACTCATATCTGCATATACCTCCAGAAATGTATCACAGGCTTTCTGTTTGCTTGATGGATGACATCAAGAATTTCTGTTTTATAAAGGTGTAGGTATGATAATGTAATCTTTTATTCATCACTTTCAATTATTAAAATAAAAATTCAAATATAATCTTTTATGAAACATTTTGTAATACCTTGACTGCTGAAAAATTCATGCATTTTGGTAATGATAAAATTTTAAATCATTGACATGATTTAAAATCAGCAAATAAAAGACCTGCCAAATATGAATAAATGATCTATATAGCTATTTTATATTATTTTTGGTCTTTGCTGTAAATTATTCATTTTTTAGCATTCGAGTTGAATTTCTTTTTATGGACATTGGTTTCTAAGAATGAGCACTGAAATTTCTTTTTTATCTATTTACATATTTATAAAATTTAAAGAAATGGAAGTGTATGTGACATTTTAAAAGTTTTGCAATATTAAGTTCAATTTAAAAAATCTTCTATAAGCATCTAAGAGATGTCATGATTTTGTTAAAAAAATAGCACACAAAATAAAATAATTATATTCCTCTCGAATTTTATCTAGCAAGATACAGAGTTTCTTTTGAAGGCATGAACAAATATTTGGAAACTCAATAAGGCACTGATCTGCTATTGCTTTAAAAATATGTAAATCAGTTCAGTGACATAGCTATAGAGTGGCAAGACTGGCAAAATGCTGGGGCCCCACTGTCTTTAGGGGCCCTGACCCCCAGGAGCAGAATTATATGCAGTGTTCTGCAACATGATCTCAAACAGTTGGAAATGTTCTGCAGGCAGTTTGTTGAAATTTGGTGGACCACAGTGAGATGCAAAATAGATTTAAAAATACTAATTAACCAGTAGAATCTTTATTACTCATTAATGACAAACCATTATGTTAAAATTAATTATTTAACACCAAGGCATACATTCAGAATTTGCAATTTGGTCAATGAATTTTGAAGTCAGATTCTGCAACATTAATGGGGAAGTACTGTTCACAAAATGTTTATGACAATGGCCACAACATATTGTGGCTTTTTTTTTTTGGTGTGTGTGCTTGTTTTTTTTAACGATGAAATGTTCTGCAAAGACCATGTTTGTTCTGCGACGTACATCGCACTTTTAAGCACTTTCAGCTTCCGGGTCCTGACCTGAGCTGTAACAATTACTTAGGCACATAAACATTACAACAGTCTTAGCCTCCAGGACTGAAAAATGGATCCCACTCTAAACATATGCCAGGGATTCAATATTGCCTAGTTACACAATTAATCAGTGTACTAAGCAATGCTATTAGTGTAAATTTTTATTACTGCAATTTTAATGACATATTTTTTATGTTTTATTTATATTTTCAAGAGTTAGGAGCTGTCCTCAATTTTGTACCTCATTTTGTGAATGCACTGTACAAATACCATGACAGATTAATTGCTGTGTTGTAGTTTAAAAAGTTAGGACATGAAACCAATGCTTCGTTTCAAAATCATTCAAACTGTTTTTTTTTTCTTCTTTCTTTCCATTTGCATGTCTTGCTGCAGCTTTGGCAGTTGATAATTGGACGCAGTTACACAATTAGGAAACAACTACAGTGCACCCATTTTGAGATACAATTATTTTCATGAAACATTATAGAAAACTCCAAATGTTGTTTTATTCTAAAATTAATTGCTGTATTATAAGTAGTCTGTTTACAACTTGTGAATTTAGCTCTTTTTTCTTAACATGCAGACTCTTAAACGCACTTAAAAATAATGTATCCGAAATCCATAAAATGATAGTTAATTTCTTATTGGATAGCTACGTCCAATTGTGCTTAGCAGTAGATTAGATTAAAATGCATGTCTTTGCAGTGTGTACTACATGCTTCTCAGTTTTTGTTTCTGTGCAATTTTCTTGACACAGTTAAAATGAAAAGCTTTTTAAAACTATTTCACAATTTAGAAACAACTCAAATTTATATAGGCCAAACATTCTTGATATCGAAATACACTGAAATTTAAATGTATGAATGGTTCATTATTGAAGGATCTTGGTTTTCAGCTGTCAAAACAGTGGGTTTTTTTTTGTTTTATATTCAAATTGATCGATTGTCGGGCTTTAATTATCTAATAAAATTCAGATTGGTTGACAAACTACAATTTAAAGTGCATGATACTTAACTTGTAAATAAAGTGTCATTTGACTGTTGTTATTAGTTCAAAACATTCCTGAACTATTAGATTATGATTTTCATTTTGATATTCAATTGAACAGTTTTGTAATTTAAGCATTCTGACATGTTCCAATGAGATTTTCGGAACTTTTTTTGAGCACAGTGAAACTTCGTTTAACTGTCTGTCATCATCTAAAAAAACAAAAAGTAATGTAGGCTTATTTCTGTACATTACTACTCTTGTATTGAAGTTTATATTAATTGTTTTATAAAATTAAATGCAACATGTATGTATTATTCACTTTTAAAGGATCTTATTTTCATTTTCGTCCCAAGACAGCAGTGAATTCACGTTACTGTACGTATGTATTAAGAGATTTCTGCTATCCGTCACAGGCCTGGTCCCTACAGTGACGGTTAATCGAAGTTCTACTGTAGTTTTGTTATACATACCTTATATAGCATCTATTGAATTTTGTACCGTAGTTTTTGTAATTAACCGATTTTTTTCCGCAAATAGTATTTGGATTTAAGTCTGATTATTATGGAACTGAATAATGCTTCTGTATATGAATAATAGCATGATAGTCCATATCTTGTATATAAAATCGGATTAAAATTTTTGGATTTAGCATGTTTCTAAATAAAAGTTAATCGCTGGTGCAGTTTAGGGGTGTTGCTACGAAATTTTTATTTTAGAATGTGCACACACATATATTTAGTACATTAAAAACGTTTTTTCGTATTTTGATGATATACATTTGCCGCATTGGTCAACGACAAATACCGTTTGAATTCGACAGTATTATAGAACAATTTTGAAGAAAAAGTTGCAAAACGCGTTTATTCAATTAAAAAATGTTATTGCATCCTAAAATTGAATGAAAATAAGGGAGAGATTCCATAAATTTTGAAATATCTCTTTCTCTCTTCCTATAAAAAGATAAACGAAACTCTGTAACGTTATAAAACCTGTTATATCGGCGTTATTTGAAATCTTGTACATATGCATTTTATATCATTCTTTTCAGAATTCTTCTAAATTTCATGTGATATTGTTGCAGTTTCAAAATTTTGTTGCGTTTTAAAAATTATGAACTGAAAATAGCAAGAAATTATGCAAACTGTTAGGTAGATTCCTTATAGGAATTCTACCTATTAGGCATTATGTTTATTCGCAAGTGCACTGACTGACATTCCAACTCTATGAAAATAGTAAATGCATTTATTTGTGTTCACGTGATCGTGGCCTTGATTAAAATTGAATTTAATCATGGAATAGATATGGTTTTGAGTTTTAATAAACCTAAATTCGTTAGGATAATAATTTCTGTAGTAAGTTGTCGCGGAAAACATCAAAATTACAGAACGAAAAAGAGATCAATGCAGCTCCGTGTTAGGATTATCCGTACACTTTATTGTAATACTGTAAGAATGGTCAAACTTTTATTGTGTTTAAAAATAACGTAAACTAAAAATAGCACCAAGTTCTAGTAATTTTCATTTTTTAAAATTATTATTATAGCTTTTTTGGTTTAGAAGTTTCCCGGGGATGGGCTGCCTTAAGCAGGGCCTCAACATTGCCAAAACAAAATGAGAAAAAAAATCGTAACCGAGGTTCTGAATAAATTAGAAAATTTTCTGAAAGAAGAATAAAACAATCTAATTTAATGTGCTAATGACCACACAACTTTCAAGGCACTACCCCAGTAATCTATATATAATCTTTCCGACTTTTTTTTAGGAATTTGAGATCGGATAATCACTTTAATGCCATCCTTGTAATCTATATATAATCTTTCCAATTTTTTTTTAGGAATTTGAGATCGGATAATCACTTTAATGCCATCCTTGTCGATGCTGGCGAAATGGCATCCGAAGTAGATGCAGATAAAAATTTTGAATCAATACCTAAGCATCGAGTTCGACAACTTGTTTATGAAAATCAGGGCGAGTCCATAATTCGATGCACAGAAAAAATACAAAATTTAATTCTTTTCCACCTGGTTGACACTGCAATCAATTCTTTAGAACTAAGATTTTCTCAGCTGCAACATCACAACAGTTACTTCTGTTTTTCACAACATATATATGAACTAAAAGATGTTAGTTCCTCTGTAATTTTGGTCATTTGCAAAGATTTGGAAACCATCTTAACAGATGGAGAATCATCGGATATAAACAGCCTGGAACTTCGTAATGAAATATCAGTGGTGTGTTCTCTATCGGGAAAAGATTTACCACATTTGGAAGTTTTGGAATTGATAAACAAAAATGAATTTTGCTCCAAACTTGTGCTCTATTAATTTTACTAACTCTTCCAATAAGTGTTGCATCCGGGGAGCGTAGTTTTTCCAAACTAAAAATAACCAAGAACTATTTGCGAACAACAACATCTCAAACAAGAGTGTTAGACCTCGCTATATAGGTCTTGAGTATGAACTGAGTAACAGTTTAGATATTTCCGAAGTTATTAAAGATTTCTCTGAACTAAAAGTTCGTAAAAAAATTCGTCTGAATTATACTCCTGCTTTAAATGAATTCCTGTTTTCTTTTAAATGAAGTGTTTTGCGTGAGAAGTGATTATAAGTATTTGTGTCAATTACCGAGTTACGCTGTTGTTTTTGGACGTTCACTAAAAAAAATGTAAAAAAGACCATATACTTTTTTTTTTTAGAATGCTTACATTGTAGTCCCATAGGGGCGTATATTTTTACTTTTGCACGGAGTGGTTCAACGGCTAAATCCGACCTTGGCCTTAAGGGTACAAGGGAGCGTAGTCTTTCTAGTTTTATTATAAAAAAATAAAGTAAGTGGAGTAGACATTTGAAAAAATTTGTGATGTTAATGCTTAATGATTCAATTTCATTAAGAGCAATCCTAAGCTTGTTCAAATTCTTTCAGTCTGGAAATTTTGAAGTCACACGTACACTTCTCTTCAAATAATCAATTAACAACAGCAATAAAAAAATCCGTATGAAATCCTATAGAAAGTGGACCAACATCGGGATAAACAATCATTACATCACTAAAGCACTAAGCATCTACCACACACAAATACAAAATTTTAAGCCATTTCAAGAAATTTAGGTCTGCAAAAAGAAGCTCGATGTTTGCATGCTTTATGATTTAGAAAAGAAAAAAGACTTATGGATCGAATTTTCATCTGGGAATCATTGGTAAAACGGAATTAAATGGGTCCATTTTGAAATTTATCATTACAGGCAGTGAAAACTGGGTCACATATGATAATAGAGCTGGAAAAATATCTTGATTGAAAAGAGTGCAGACGACAAAAAAGTTGCTGCTGTACTTGTCTACTCTTCATCATGAGGTGCTGCATTTTGATTTAATTGCAGTTAATTTTGATCTCTGGTGAGAGCAATAAATAAGATTAAACCAAGCAACTGAAAAAAAAGCCCCAGAATTAATTAAGAGAAAAGGCGTGGTGCTCCATCCTAACTGAGTTGCCTACCGTTTGAAAACTGACAGAATTTGGCTGAGAACTCTCGATGCATTTAATCACATAGTTCTGACTTAGATCCTCCAGATAGTCATTTGTCTCTTTCGATTATATATATAATTTGTTTCTTGAGAAACGATTGGGAAAATAATAGGTTGAGTTTAACTTCCCATCTCATTGTTATAACATTTTTTCAGCTGTTATTTATTTTCAACGTGGTTTATGTTCACATTTTCAAAATTATGGAAATGCCTACTACTGTTTGTCATGTTACAATAATTTGATTTAATATTAGAATAAAGAATTTTGGCTTTTGAATTCTACAAAAACTCATTCGCTTCTCCATCCAAATCTTTACTTTATTGTGTTTTATATTCCCTCACAAGTTCTTTGTTTTCATGTGCTAATTTAGTTTTATTCAAATTACTATCCGCTTTCGGCGATCAGCTTGTTAGCCGGGAATATAATTTCGATTGAATATGTTATACATAATTTGATATTCATGGTTCCCGTAACAATTTTAAATTTCAAATTGTTATAGACATTTAACCCATGTGTAGCTTTGCACCTATTCTGTTAGTTGTCTGCATGAACGCACCTAATAGAGTCAAGTGACTGGCTGTGTCATACAACATCAAATTGCACATTATCGGCATCAAGTTCACTCTGATTTCTCTTACAAAATATGCATTTGATTTTAACTTTAAAAGGCGCGGCACATTTTACTTACAACCGTATGTTATCTGGATGAAAATATGCTGATTAAAACATGGCATTAAATATTAAGATATTACCTTAGCTTTCAACAATGATAGAGAAACAAGCAAATAAATCTTTGTTTGAACAATGAAAACAACTTGAATTGCGTTGCAACAATGAAAAGTATTGTTGTAAATTATGTCAAAAAATAATTTAACAAATTTATTAAAATTAGAGAAAAAATCGTATGGCAACTCAATTGATATCATTGAAAAGGTAATTTTTTTGCACTTTCAGATGGCGTAAAAATTATTTTTGTGCTATAATATTTATGGAAGTTATTAAGGAAAAACGCCAAAATTTTGCTTAATTTTTAATTAATTAATTTTTTTTATTAAAATTTCAAAAAAAGGGCTCCGAGGTGCACATTCCCACCTTCCAAAGTATGTTTGTGCCAAGTTTCGTAGCTCACTGTAGAGCGTCAACACACACACATTCTCCTTTATTATTAGTAGAGATAATTCTCTCATGTGAACCATTAAAATTCATTTCTACACTGAAAAGGAAGGACTCAAAACATAATAGAATCATTCCTTCGTAAAATTCAAACGTTTCTTTCCCTTTCTTTTTTCAACATTGAAAATTTTCTCTGCGAAAGCATCACTTACACTCAGATTGTTTGACCCATCTTGTGATAATTTTTTTAGTGAATCAATTTTTATCTTTTGCTGCATAATTCTCACTTTATTCAATTTATGATGTCGATTAGGTCCCTTAGATTTTCCATTTCGTCTTTTGTTATCGAATATTTTCAGGCCACCGGAGTGACGTATGTACAAAGCGTCTTTGGCTTTTTTAAAAATATGTTTTTAAATCCTTTGGTTGATATTCTCATATCTTAGTGGGATTATTTAGTCCTTCCTTCTGATTGTTGCGAAAATTCGAAAATCTCCTAAATTTTAATTTACTCGAATTCTAAAAATTTTAATTAAATCGTTTACTTGAAAATTCAAATGCGAGGTTATTTTTTATGTCTGCATAATGAAAAAAGATAGCATACGAAAATTTCTTAGGCATAAGCACTATATTGATAACTCCTGAAAAAAAGTAGGCCCTCCCCCCCGCGCGCTATTTACTCAGTCATAAACAATTACAAAAGTATCTTCTATCAATATTGTTTCTAATTAAAAAAAAAAAAAAACTCTCGAAACTTTTGGGAACATGAAGATTCGAAGTCTGAACATTTTCATCTGACATAACTCTTAAGGAGTAAAATATGAAATAAAACACTTTGTTGAATCTTTTTTTTTATCCTTCTCGTTATAACATTGAGAAATTGTCACTAGAAATTATTTCTGGAGGATTTTTATTGCTGCCATTTGGAAAGACTTGATTGCATGACGCATAAGCACAATCATTTTTGACCGCACGCTATAAATGGCATCCTTATGTGAGGAGCACTCCCGATTTATTTTTGCTTCCATTTTTTACAGTCATAATATCACATTATATTCTCAGACTTGTATTATATCTAAAAATTTTTTTTTACACTGCATATAATATCTGTAAAGAAAAACTATTGCTGTATACCTTTCGTTTGTGCTTGTAATAAATACCGATTTGTGTTTAGCTGATGAAGCATACCATGTAATGAACCCTTTGATTGTAGCACATCTCGTTAAGAATTCTCCGATTCATTATCGTAAAGCAGGCGGTTTCAGAAGCAGAAAGTCCTTAAGAATAATGACGATGCAACATTGGCAGTTTCGGCTCATTAATGCTGCTTAGATAAAGGAAGAGGTATTGTACTTCATCAGACGTTTGCGGAGAATGCTTTTTTTTTTTTACTAGAAAACAATGCCACAACAATGTTACATTCACAATGTAAGAAAGAGATGCTATGTGCAGAAATACGATTTGGTCTACTTGAAAATTGTGAAGTTATCCTTTTCAGCGAGTGACAAAATATCGTGTAATACAAACTACCACTTGGAAATAAATAAGAAAGACTTGAACAAGAAGAATTTAGTGAAGCTGCTGAGTTCCAGCCAAGTGTATAAACGTTTGCTTGAAGGGAAGATTGCTGGCTGAGAGAATATCGATAGCTTGTCACTGCACTACAGGAGGTCTTGACATCCGATGCTTGCGTTTAAATTTAATAGGATGAAACATCTGTTAAATGAAATATTTTAAATCAAGCGTTTTACAGAAAATTGAAATTCATATTTAATCGAAGATTCAAACATACAGATACAATTCATTTAGAGTCTATGCATTTAGCAGAACAAGAACTCTGCTAATGGCTGTTGATTTAAGTAAAAGTACGAAACTATATAACTTGGCTTTTATTCTAGCAAAAGCACTTTGCAAGACATTTCAGTGGTGAAAAGCAACTAAAGAATGCCATGTTTGAAAATGTTGAACATGTTATGAATAACTGAAAAACAAAAATTGAAACTGTGGTAAGAATAGCTAGTTATTTTTGTAGATATGACTATATGCAGCCTATCTCTAATGGGAACTGGAGCAGATATGTAATTCGCTTTTACTTGTTAGAAATCAGCTGTAGCCATTTTTCATAGTTCTTGCTCAGACGTACCTAACATCTTCTCTATGTCACCCTTATTTAAAATAATGATATGCATTTCCGCAAAGACGGCATAACATATTTTAGTTCTTGTAATAGACGGATGGCTGGACCGAATCTAGAAATTTTAAAATCTGAAGCAAACTTCTGTTTCGACACCCCTTCTGTTGTTGTATTGGCTAACTATTCCTTCCCCCTCCCAAAAATAAAGAAAGTTAAAACGGCACTTATTAAATAATTTTTAATAAATAAAAATAAATTATTTTTAACTATTTGTATCGAAAATATAAAAAACATGTATGAAAAAATATAGAATAAATCTTTTTTACAAAAAAAAAACTTTTATCGCAACAATTAATACATCAAAATTAAATCTTATTACAAAGAACAACCAAAACGATATTTATGATGGAAACTCGTAGCTGAGATCATAAATATAAGCACTATTTACGAAAAAAATCAAGAAGGCTTTTGCTATGAAAACTGTTTTATAAAGAGCATATATTGTGGAAGAATATTATGTTAATAAATAATAATGATGCAAAGGTAACACAACATATAATAATAATAATTTTATGAATAAAAACTAAGTACTTAATACGTAAATTTGGATTTTTTGGATAAAAAACCCGTCTGGCTTTCTAGGTGGAAAACGCTGTTGTCAGTGACATCGGTAGAATTCAGGACTTCTTGCTGAATTGAGAGTACTGAAAGTCCACCTGAACGTTCTTATGACATGATAGTTCTCAAATAATTTCTAATTAATTTTAATTTAGTAAAACTCCTTTCTCCACTTGCCACAGAAACTGATTCACAAAATTCTCAAGCTTATAGTCAAATTTCCAAAAATATGTTCACGATTATTTTTATAAATTTAACGAATTTTATAATTTTTGTTTCTTCTAGAAAATCTGAATCAGTTAGCAAGCGTTTAAAGTTTTTAATTAGCTTAATTTCTTCAAAAAGCTAATTTCCATTTAGATCTTGTTTTTCTGCAAGTTTTTAACAATTTCGTTTTAATTCGTCTTCAGATGTATTAATATTATTTAAATTAAATAAGACATTAAAATTTTCACAATGCGATTTTGCTTGGTTAAATCGAGTTTCTAATGAGTGAAAAATTATATCTAGCATTGCAAAATAACGTATAACTTTAAATTGATCTATTTTGTTTAATTAGGTTTTTTTTTATTTTTCGTACTCAAAATTTTTTTGTTTTACGCTTTCCGTAATGGGTTCAGCTTTGAATATGGGCGAGATCTCAAATTTTTCTGTGACAGATATCGTATTGTTTACGAAATCATTGGATTCTTTAATTGATCCTACAATTTTTAATAAATTTTATGAGAGATTAAGGAGTCTTTAGAAGAGTTGATGTTTTGTAATACCTTTTGCTGACAACATTTACATGATTGGTTATCTTATACCGTTTGACTAAACCGCATAGAAAATCGAATTTCGTCAATGTAAAGCCAAAACATGGGTGGCAAATTTAGTTCTACAGCTAAATTAAGAGTTTCACTAATGCCACTTAAAGCATCATAAACACCTTTAATGTTATTTATGAGAGGTTGCTGGGCATCTACTCTTGTCGACCATTGAGTATCACTTAAGGTTTTTAATGTTAACTTTTGAAGTTTAGAAAAATTTCCCATCTCTTATACAGAGAACTAGAAAATATATAGCTTCTTGAATAATATTGAAAATTAATAGTTAATATGGGCCACGTCGCTAATCACTAGATTTAATGAATGACAAGCTCAAGGTACATTAAATGCTTTAGGGATCATATACAACATGTGTCTGAACACCATTTTCAACACCTTTCATGTTAGAGCCTTGGCCATGGACATTATCAATATTCAAAGCTATTTTTTAAAATTTTCTAACAATATATTTCAGATTCCTTTGCCGGTAGTGTGGGAAACTTTAACGGAACCCGAAAAGGTTTCACTCACCTTCTCAACAACGACTTAGCGAACGGTTATAGATAACAGTTTATGATGGCTTACATCTGGTGTACAGCCTAAAGATTATAGAATAAGATTTGGACTCTTTTACACTGTTGACTTTAGATACGTCGATATGGGAAGAACAAAAATCAGGAGAACAATTTAGTTCTGAGTGCTTTTTTCCAAATAATGAATCACTCAATTCTAATTTTTAGATCTTTTGACATGATTCGTAGTACTTTAAATTGAATTAAACAATTTTCCGCAGAGCGTTTTTCGTTGATTTTGGTTCGTCCTCTTCAGTGTCGTCTGACCCTTGCCAGCAGCTACACCCCTCCATTCTTTTTCTCTCCGTACTTTGAATCACCTCGGGCGAGTCTAGAAACCCTTGAGATTCGATTTTTTCATCTGCATAATTTGGCTATCGTGACAATAGAAGTTTCATATCATGGTTTTTATTATCATGATCCGAGGTATCATCCTCTTCTTATTGGATTTTGTGTGGCTGACCGAAAAACACCGCATACTGTTCCTCCCCTTTCTCTGTTTCTCCTTAGGAAGTATCGCATAGAGAGAGTAATTAAGCTAACTTCATTGGATTGCTATGTGTGCATATTAAAATGTGTGCATGCTATGAAATAAAAGCGGAAGTAAAAATTCTGCCTTGCAGTTAATGCTCAAAGAAATCAATATGTTTAGTAGTGGCAAAAATACGTGAGTGAAGGATTTGATGGAGCAATGCAATTAGTTTGAATTTAATTACAACAATAGCAAAAGCATTGTTACAAATTGTGCTTAAAATGGGTTTTGAAAAATTTACTTGGAAATTACTAAAATTGGAGAAAGAAATTGTATGACAATTCAGTTGGTATAATTAGAAAGCTAATTGTTTGCTCTTTACGATGGCATATAAATCATTTGTGTGCAATAATTATTTCAGAAGTTATTGGCAAAAAACTGTGCAGAAACGTTGAAGTTTGGCTTACTTTTTGTTATTTAATTAAATATCTTAAGAGTTAATCAATTTTGAAAGTTGAAAATAACGCAGTTGACAAAATAAAATTTATTGCATTTCTTTGTTGGCACTGGTTGGGTCAGTTGCAGTTAGAATTTTAGTTCCAATAAGATGGGCAGTATTTTTCGCAAAATGTTTCACTAGCAGTTGATTCAAACTAAAGTTGCGCTAGAGAAAAACTACAGTAGATTACTTAGAAGTATATCCAGTATTCGAATTCTTCCCAATGGAGTGGAGCTGTTGAGCAAGAATGTCGAACTCAAGCACAAATAGGGCTAAACAGGCAAGATTAAAGTTTATGCGGGCTGTAGGAGAGAAAAAAAACTTCCATTTTTATTGAAAAGCTGATTTATTTTAAAAAGAACACAATAAAAAAAGCGCAACGATAAAATAAATTTTTCTTTCTGTAATTTTGCATATCTATTCTACTTTTCTATTTTCATCTTCCTGAAAATTTTATTTTCAATATTTATTTAAAATCTGACACGAAGTAAATATTAGTAATTCTGCATCTTACGGGAGACTCATTTCATAACACAGATGTTAATAAATATTTACATCAGTAAGTACTCCGAAATGTCCTATGTTAATTTTCTTATTTTTTCAATCATGGCTGGTAAGCATTTGTAAAATTCTGACGCTTGTAATTTTCTTGAAAATATCCTACAATTTGGAATCATACAGGATCTCGATTACCTTTAAGATTTAAAATGTAAAACCATGTTTCAATTAAGATTTAAGTGTAAATTTGTTGGAGTATTTTTCACTCGATGAAATTTCACTTTAATTAATTGAATTAGAAATTTTTTTAGCAAGTTAATTATTAGCCTTTACGGACGGATGAAATTTCAAAACATCCTTTTAAAACGGGATTTTGACAAAGAAAACGGGAAGTACTTTCCTTCTTTTCAGGTCATTGGAAGGTAAGAGCTGTGGGCACTTTCTATACACCCGTGGTTACCCATTCTTGTTTTCTCTCGTTAGCAACAGATCTAGCCATCACATATGGACTTCACACAGGCTTCTTTCACCGGAGAATGAAATTCTAATGGTTATTTGTATCATTCATAAGAAAAATATAAACAATCTTAAAAATCAATTTGAAATTTAAAAGAACTTTTTATCAAAACTTTTGTTGCATTGACTGGCCCGAAAAGACGCTTGATGAGGACGGCGAGTTGGGCATGCTTCCTCTTGACTAGGAGTGGCGCCAGAGGGGGTGGGGGGGGGCGCCGGGTCCCCGCGTCGGGGAAAATTTTTGTACGGGGTATTTAACTGTAGTTGATAAATAATAATCTGGCGAAAATGTGAGACCAATTTCATTACACTCGTTCTCCCCCGTACAGCAGGTCGTGCCCCCCCCCGGCGGGCAAATCCCCCCCCCCCCTGTCGAGCAAACTCTAGCGTCATTCCTGCTGTTGAGCATGCGTTGGCTGATTATGTCGATATGAAAAGTACCAGAGACAACAATCTGACTGAGTAAGGATTAACGTAAACCTTAAGAAGTTTCAAAATAGAAGAATCAGAAGCGAAGTATTGACATGTAATGGCTTATGCGGAGTTCGTGAACTCAAAAATTCTCTGAACATTTCTATTGCTGAAAGGTAAGTGGCATTGAGCAATTCACATACGTAATAACTTGGGTAGCGTCAGATGAATGCAATTTCATTTTAAATATCAGTTTAATATTACTTTTCAGCTTAAATATTTAACAAGATTGCATCTACTAAAAAATAAATAGGTTAAAATGTATGATTAGACAATTTTTTCATTGCAGTTTCTTACTGACGAGAAATTCTCTATTCCATTCCTCTGAGGAAAAGCAAATGGTTGATGGAAGACAGGAGTTATTTAATCAGCATCGACACTTTTAGGAGTAAATCAAAGAAAATCTCTATCTCTACTACTAATAATAAAGGAGAATGTGTGTGCGCCTGTGTGTTGGTCCTCTACAGGGTAGACTGCTAGAACTAGAGCTACGAAATTTGGCACAAATATACTTTGAATGGTTGGAATGTGCACCTCGCAGCCCTTTTTTTGAAATTTTAATTAATTAAAAATTAGGCGAAATTTCGGCGTTCTTCCTTAATAACTTCCGAAAGTATTATAGCACAAAAATCATTTTTACACCATCTGAAAGTGCAAAAAAGTGCCTTTCCAATGAAATCAATTAAATAGTCGTACAAAGTTTTTTTGGATTTTAATAAATTAAAAAATATTTTTTTGGCATAATTTACAATATTTTTCATTGTTGCAACGCAACTGAAACAGTTTTCATTGTTGTAATCTGAGATAGGATCCTAATTCATTTTGTTTTCATATTTTATTTCATCTATATTTTTGTGAAATCTGTAAACTAAGCTCTCCGAGATATTGCTTTGCTTATATTAAGAAACATAAGCTGAAAGGTTACGGTTGCTATGTTTTTATTTTTTTTGCAACATGTTTTAATCCAGCGTTCACGCCACCGGCCATAAAATGTGCTGCGTCATTTCAGTGTTGAAATCTAATACATATTTTGTAAGGGGAATAAGAAAGTGAAGAGGCGCTGACAACATGGAATTAGGGGTTACTGGGCATGGTCAGTTATTTGACTCCATTAGGGACATTTATATTGACATCGAATAGAACAGGTACAAGGTCACTAATACAACATGGGTTAAATATCTACCACAATCTGAAGTTTAAAATTACGTTGTTAAAGCAGCCATGAATATAAAATGATACAAGATTCAATTGAAATCATATTCCCGGCGAACAAGCTGGTCGCCGAAGGCGGCTAGTACAAAATAAAAATAGAAAGCATAAACAAGTGTAAGTTGTTTTAGATACTTTAGAATGTACGATTAATAGGAATAAAAATTGAGCCATGCGATCATATATTTTAATTTAAAAATTCAAAACATAAGACGCTAAATAATCAATCTAAATGAAAAAGTGAAAAAAAATGCTCCCTCCTAATTATTATTTTTATTTTTCACGCTATACAATTTTTTTCGTGTTCTTTTCTTTAACTGAATAAACTTAGTCCATAACTAGCATTTTAAATCAATATCAAATTATATGTGGTTAGATATCATACTTTCATTGGTCAAGCAAGAGATAATATAGTGTTTTAAAGTGCCAGTTCATGCGATAAGCAATCATGACAGCCCCGTTTGTGTAGTGACATTTTGCATTAAATTTGATAATCGAAGATTTCTTTAAAATGTGTATACCATTTTTAAACTTAATGGCAAATCTGGAAAGAGGACAACATTAAGGAGAGAACTCATTTAATACAAATAACAGAACTTCAAGTTCGGGCTGAAGTAGGAAACGTTTGTAGATTACAGAATCTCACATGTTAACAACCATTTCATTTTTCTATTCAGCAAGACAAACACTTCAGAAAAGTCGGAAAAAGTTAGTGAGTAACAATATCTCAACTCTGATATTCAATAAAAAGCAAAGGTTATTAACGTACTTTTAGTCCATCTTAATAAAACTGCGTTCCAAGTCATATAAATGAATTTAGTGAATGAAGAAAAATACTAATATCGGCTTTTTGTAAAACACTACTTAAGTACGAGCACAGTATGCCTGTAACACTGCTCGATTGATTCTTGCTTGTGTTTCTTTATTCTCGAAATGTTTCTTTTTCAAAAATAATAGTCAAATTGCGAAAAATTAACAGTTCTTATTCGAGTTTCAGCAGTGGTGCAGTCGTAAATTAAACAGTGCCGGGACGCTCTGACCTGGTAATATTTTTTTTTTTGGGGGGGGGGGGGGCAAAATGAAGAGAGTGAGGGAAGTAGGGAATTAATCATAATAAAATACTTTTTACATTTGAAATTTATAATTATTTTATCTAGGTATTGAAATTGTGAAACAATAAAACGCCAACAATTTACAGTTATTATTTTATATTTGATCAAACATTAAAATAATGCGTACTGTAGTAAAATGCATAAATACAATAAACATGTTACAGAATAATTTTTTAAAAATTTATGTTGATTTCAAGTTATACTAAAATTAAGTAATAATTAAGTAACTAAATTAAGTAATAAAATAATGGCATTGATAAATAATATAGAAAATATGAGTTTTCGAAATTGAAACAAAAAATACAATTAAATGTTTGCAACCTTAATGTTTTTAATCCCTTCTCGCCACAACTTGCCGCTTTATTACTTTTATTAATTTAAATATTTATATCATATTTTCGAGGATAAGGATTAGACAAAGACCGTGTTGATTTAAAGAGGTATCTTACTATTTTTTCTTATTTATTTCTCGTAAAGAAGAAACAGTACCGGAACGGCGTTCCGGCGAGTTAAAAAATTAGAAGGCAGTGCCGGAACGCCATTCCGGTCCGTTCCGGCTTCATTATACCCCTTAGTGGTATAGTCGCAAATTAAGTAGTGCCGGAACGCTCTAATCTTGGTGAAAAAATCGCTCTGCGCTGTTTTCATTTTTGTGAGTTATTCTATGTATACTGTCTTGTTTTAATTAATAAATGTTATCTGTAATTAAAAAATACATACTACTGTTTTACTTGAGTTTGTTGAATATTTAATGTGAAATGTGGGTTGGAATTGAACGATTTCAACTTAAACTGCATTTTCGAGGAACCAATCTACCGTGTAAATCAAAGGCTATGTCTATTTGCATTATTATTAAAATTAGTTTTTATGGTATGCTTTGCATTTTTGAAAAAGAAAGTTTAATGCGTCATACTATTTCCAAGAAATCTGTTTTTGCTGTATTTACCTTAAAGGCAATTTACAATTCCTAAAACATTATCACCGACTGTTTACATTGCAATACTTGGTAAATGAGTGTTCCTTGTGAATCGGGTGGTTTCTTTTAAAACACTCATCTCAGAAACCCGCTTGCTTTTCTTGGCATTGCGTGAAAAAGAGGTACAAAGGCAGTTTCGGCTTTCTGTCTACAGGCGAAATCCCCTTTCAAAAAATCCCACGAGTTCTAAAATAGAATAGACAATAACAATAGCAAACGATAAAAAAAGCAACACCGGCGCTGCAGCTGCTATACACCTCAGCATCGAGATCAGAAATATCTCGTTTTTAGGAACTGGCTAAGAACTGTTCTGTTTCATCGCTTTTGTCTGTCCCCCTCCCCCAAATCTATCAGCATCTTTTGCGAAAACTAATCTCTTCCACGCACTTTCGACACTTGGTAGATTTTAGAAAAGCTTTTAAAACATTCTGTTATTTTTTTTTATAAACACTTAAAATTAGAGGCTCGAGTAAAGTGTATAATTTAGAAATTTTATATTTTTGATTCTTTCTTAATATTTTTATGTTTATTTTATGGCCAGTAGTACAATTATATTTGCAGGTGAATGACAGTTATGTACAACCTAGAGAAGGCTAAGTAATGTTTATCAAGATTGATACAACTTCCTAAAATAAAAAGAAAAAAAATCTATAGATTAATAAATTCTTAAATTAATTAATAAAGAACATCCGTATCCCATCTTAATTAATAAAGAACATCCGTATATAAAAAAATAGCACTGAATCTGAAACATATTAATGAAAAAGAACGAGCAAAATAAATAAAAATGATTCAATGCATTAGCTTGATACATGAATGGTCGTTCGGGAATAAGCGTCTCTCTCCAAATGGCTACTCCATTAATGGTTCTAAACATTTCTGAAGCTCCCAACTCTTGCATAATATAGCGATTCTTAATTCATAAGAACTTGTGTGGCACACACAACTCACTTTGACTATGTTTGCAATTAGAGAAGCTTGCACAATCATGAGTTGGCAGCAAGGGGGAATGCTGTACGTTAATCTTAAAGTTTTTTTTCCATATATGGATGGCGTTTTCTGTGATATATTCCTGTATGTCTAAGGTTTATTTTGAAGGTGGTCTCTTTTGTCTCCTCAAAGCCTGTACGACAGATTTTGAATCTCCCTATACAAGCTGCTCAAACAGTTCTAAATTCAAATTATTAAGATTTTAAAAGATTTAATTTGCATCTACCATTCATTTCAGAGCACTCATCTTCTGAAAAATAACCTAACTACCATATTAATAGCTTTAAAACACATCACTAAAATCCTTTTAAGGACATTAACAAGTCTGCATTTACCGCAGCACATGAATCTCATGAATACAAATTCCCACCGAATCCTTTACTCTTTCACCGTTCATCTAATAATCTTAATTGCTTTGAACTTTCCGGCGCCTTTAAAAGAGATTAAGCCGTTAGCCTGCCAACCTCCTTTTGTCGCTTTTATGGCCCCGATAAAGATTTATTTTCTCAAAGAATGTCAATCCAAGCAGCTTCGTTTACTTTTATTGAACAGAAAATTTCTTAAGGTTTCAAAAGATTGAGGAGTCGTTTTTTGTGCCACCTTTTACGCTTTGGAGTAGGAGCATGTTTTTGACACATTTCTGGTGAGTGTTTGCGGAAAGGGTCGTCCTTGCCAGAGCTGCTTGAGCAAACTCTTTTTCTATTAGAGGCATGTTTGCGCTCTTTGCTTCCTCCCACGTCAGCGGTGTGAAGAAGCAAGCTCTCTCTTTGTAAATCGAATGGGGCTTCTTTTTATTTGCAAAATGGTACATGGATTTTTTTAGCAAATCGATAAAGAAAAATAGAGAAAATTTCTGGATATGGTTAAACCTTTATATCTGTGAAGGAATGTCACATGAAACGGAATACTTTCCGATTTGCTGAAATCCTACGGATCTGAATGGTGAAGGATCTGATGGACGGATCTGAATGGTCAAATCTGGACTAGACCGAATATGAAATATGAAATTTCATTTTTGTTTGGCTCGATCAAAAATATTTCTTGGTCTTAATTTCACCCTTCAGTGCTAGCGGCACAGGCAGAGGCGGATTAAAGACACGATGCTCTAGACGCGGGCCAGGGGCGCTAAAATGAAGAAATTTTCTTATAGCAATAGATTTAGTTTTTCATGAAACTCCTCAAATGAAATTTCTGGCTAAAATTTTCTTACGTTTGAATGATTACATTTCAAACATTTTATAAAATTTCAATGATTACAGTGAATGATAAACTTTCGATGATTGTCAAATTTTCAGTAGTCATTGCTAATGACACTGTACAACAAATTTGAACTTTTTTTCTGTCCTTTATATGAAACTATGTGATTCTGGATAAACAAAAGGTGCTTGATTCATATATCAAAACCAAAATGGTCCATCACGTACCGTTTTTGTAGGAGACATACTTCTTATATTTATACAAATTGGTTACAGAAAAATATAACAGAGGCTTGATTATAGAAAATACAAACACTAAAATGATTTTTCTTGGCCGTTTCCTCTTGTAAGCATCTGATTGTGTGTCCCTGATAATAGACCAGCAATATTCAGCTAGCTTCGATTCCATCATCCACTGAAACGCTTTTCAAACATAGAGGTGTCCTGGTGAAATCTTTCCCAATACTCATCACTAATTGCGCCAAGGTTTTGAGGAAAGAAGTTCAGATGTGAGTCGACGTTATATAAACGTATAGTTTTAATGACATATTACAACCTATAACACGAAAGCATTTCACCATGTCACCAACAAGATCTTCATAGTTTTCAGCTTTCTTATTTCCAAGGAAATGTGTGCACACTGATTTGAATGCCAGCCAGGCTGCTTTTTCTGCTTCTGACAGTTTTCTTTTAAACTCTTCATCACGAAAGACTGCTTTAATTTGTGGGCCAATAAACATCCCTTCTTTTACCTTTGCATCACTTAAATGTTTGAATTTGTTCCTGAGATGCAAGAAAGCCACTCCTTCTCTGTCCAGAGCTTTTACAAATATTTCCATCAAACCGAGTTTAATGTACAATGGTGGAAGAAAGACACATTGCGGATTCACAAGTGGTTCATGTGATATGTTTTTGGTGCCAGGAATGAATTTTTTTTCTTGGAGGCCACTTTTTACGGATGTGGCTTTTTGTGGATTTTTCGAGCTAAAATGTGGATTTTTGGAAAAATGGTGCGTGGTAAACAAAAAATAATTGCAGATTCGTTATTTTCAGCTAAAAATGTACAAGAAACACATATTTTCATCTAAAGGACATTTTTCATGTTGCACAGTGTAATAGGTCAGTTCAGAATGTAAGACTAATCCATTTTCTGTAAATAACATTACTTCAGAAAATTTACCGAAATTTTTATTTTACATATAAGTTGTTTAAATTGTAGTTGTTTTCTTTCTATTAATTTTGAATAAATTTTTTCTGAATTGTGTTCAACAAGCAGTTTTTCAAGAGAACTGAAAGGTAACTGTTTATTGTTCAGAATTTATATATATTCTTAACTTTTCTTATTTCATTGGATGATTATGTTAATTACTAATGAAAGAGGTTAAACTTTTTGAATATATGTGCTTCTATTTCATAATTCCTTCGTTTTTCTTAAAATCAAGTCCATAATTTCTTAAAGTTTGGTGATATTTTAAGTTTATGAAGAGGCATTTTTAACTTATCATGACAGATTAATAAAAGAAATAATGGCCCCATATTTTTGTTTATTGTGAAATAACCCGAAGATTTTTCAAAATGATCCGGATTTGGTATCGATCTTTAGTTTAAAAGTACTTTGTAGACAATTTTTGGAAAACTTTCGAAAAAAAATATGTAATATAGCTATTAGACGTAATTTTGTTAATAAAAATAGAATTGCAATGATTAAAAGTATGCAAAATCATCACTATTATTTCAAAACGTTATGACTGACAAATATGAAAATGCACGTGATAAATGAGTAATATTTTCAGAGGGTACCGAAGATTTCAACGCCAGGGGCCTCCAAGAAGCTTACTCCGCTCCTAGGAATAGATATAATCCTTTTCATCTGAATAACATCATATTTACGAGATCTTCCTCCAAATAGCCCTCGTGTTACTTCAAAATAGAACATAAGTCAAACAAAACTTCAGTCCTAGCTCAGCTTGAAACGTTCAAATTGTTTTTAATCTATCATCCAACATTTATTATTTTTAACTTATATTATTTTATGATATTCAAATAGTAATAGTAGTAAAATAGTATAAATAATGGTAATTGTATTAAAATAAAGAATTAAGAAAATATCGCAGTTTTAGTAATCTTGTACTTACATGAGAAATTTTGTTTAAAGTACAGTGCTTGCATTTTCATCAAACCAAAGGCAATTAATTTTGTCTAATCCATCCAACTGGAATGTGTGGCATTAAGGAATCCGCTCCAAATTTCAGACCTGACTAAGGGATTTTTCATGTTGGGCTATCCTGCAGCTCTAGAATGGCTGATGTGTGAAGCACTATTTATAGTAGTATCTCAGAAATGTACCGTATATATTAAGTAATATTTCTGAACGGTTAAACTTTCGTATATTGGAAATGCTACAAAAAAATGAGCCTTGAAAAGTAATATGTGTTTCTGGAATCTAAGTTAAGGCTTGTTAAGTGATATTTAGGGTTTCTTTATATTCACCAATACTGTAGATTCTTTCACGTAAAAGGGGAAATCAAGACATGTTAGTTAATTTCTGAAAGAGACAAAAGGAAATTTCATGTCATAATGTTTTCACTTGTGATATTCAAGTATTTTAACGAAATAATCTGTTTAATATTTCGAAAAGAAGGGGATGGAGAAGTAAACAAGGTTAAACTGAAATTAGATAACGAAAGTTTTCTGTCAATAATAGAATATTCAAAGGATGCAGCTCATATTATCTTCCTTTGTCTATGCAATTTAAGCATTTTCTAATAATACTGTGACTTCTAAATCCAGCCTTAAATATTTATGGAAAAAATAATAAATTTTAAAGACTTAAAAAAAAGGGTAGAAGAATTGATTCTGAACAGTCCCGAAAGTTTAAATAATAATTTTTAACAGGATTAGATTTTAACTAAGGAGGTAAAAACATTTTCATCTCTAATTTATATGAAGTAACAGAATAACTTAGCAATAGAAAATATGCATAAAGAGAACAGAGACATTTTTTATGGCATATCTTATGGTAAAAGTAGATGAACCTTAAGCCGTTTTATTTTTTTTTTTTGTCTTTTGCTAATGGCTTTAAAATCGCGAGTTCGATTTCATCTCTTATTGGAGAGTGCGACAGCAAAACGGACGAATTGGAAAACGTTACCAGAGATAAAAATTTATTCACAATAACAATGAACAAACCTAAAATGAAAGCAAATTATTTTGCAAGTTGTGATGAATGTTTCGAAATTGTGTGCACAATAGAAAATATCAATTTACTTGAAAATGGAACTACTGACAAAGGCTTGCTGTATTCTCTGATGGGCGCAATATTTTTTCATGTCAGTTTCTTTTCTTTATTGTATTTACCCGTTTTACAAAATTTATTTACGCAAATTTTAATTGCATGAGTAGAAGGAACCGGATCCTAAAATAGTCTTAATGTGATGAATAATTAAAATGCATTGGAAATGATCACTGTACGACCACGTATACTCGTTTTTGTAAAAAACACTCATAGAGAATGAACGTTATTCGCTAATCCACGACTCTATATCCACTAATTTACCGTTGCTAGAGTAAATGGAAATCTTCTGTTTTCCAGACAGGAGTAGTCTAAATTGTTGCTTATTAGATATCGAAATCGCCCTTTTCACTGCTCCGCCCAATACATGATCAGTTCTGTTTTCCATTGCGCTCTTACATAACATTATTGGAAAACTAATTGGTTGAAAGTGTCCACATGCAAAGGAAGTCTTTCTAAATTTCCCTCCACGTGCAGCACGAATGTGGGTCATTTACCTCTATAAAAATTCTCCAAGCATTAATTCCTTTGTAAACGATAATCACTTCGGCCTTAAACAAACAGTTTTAACTTGATATTCTAAATCAACTACCGCACTATACAACAGATAAGCACTAACTTTATATAATATATAAACCTTTTGATGTTTAAATTAATGGTTGTTGTAGGAAAAAGACAAACCCGATCTATTGATTTTAGTATTGACCGGAGTTTTCTACCTCAAATTCGCAACGAGTTGTTGCAATACTACCATATTATTCAGCAGTTTCCAGTTTCAGAAAGAGGTCCAGAACAATACTAATTCATGTTTTTACAATTTTCCGGCAATCAAAATCAGCCGTGAATTAAGATTTAGATGCGAATCTCAAACTTTATTATTACTTTAATTATCCCATTTTAGACTGAATGTAAAAAGTACAATGAACCATTTGCGTTTTACCGAGAATACAACTCCATCAAAAAAGCTATCAAAGCTAAGAAATTTGAATGTTTTACTGAATTCTACTAAAGTTCTTGAGGAGGAAATTAAGAATGATATACAGTGATTGGAAAATAGTTAATATTCTAAATTATCATCCCTACTAAAAATACTCTTAAATTTAACTTTTGTAAATTTAATTCAATAATAACTTAATGTTAATTTCTTAAGTGAGCGAATTTACTCTTTCCTAATTATATCGAATTCTTAATAATTAATACAATAAAAAGTATTGTTTAAAATTAGACGTGAAGGTGCAGAGATGCATTGTATCGAGCGGAACTCCGTACAAGACATTTTGTGATAATTGTCATTCCGGAGTTTCCTGTTTTTGTTAATAAGTCAATTTAATAAATGAACATTTTAAAAAATCTCAATACTTAGGCATCACGTGTAGATCAGTCGTAATTGAGCATTTTCATGGAACTTTTATAATTTGCGATGAGGAAGTGCACAAAGCTGCGGTAAAATCCGTAGAAAAATAAATCTGGGTGATATGCGAAGTTAAGTGAACTTAAAAGGGCTCTTTTGTTATTTCGTGGGTCTAATTGGAATTTTTTTTCCTCTTCATTATTAGTAGCAGCTGTTTTTGTCAATTATTTGTAATAAGTCTGATGCTACTGCTACGCTTTTTATTTTAAACGTTTTATAACTGAATTATTAGAACGTTAAGATGGTCATTTTGTACTGAATTGGTGATACTCTGCACTTTTAGAATTGACTTTTTCCTCTGTCTGTCGCCCCTCAGGGACCCACTTCCTTTAGATGAGTATGTCTATCCCAATGTCGGGGTACTCAGGGATCTTTCTTTAGTCCAAGGGTTTACTGTCTTAAAAATACATAGACACCTGACCCTCTGTTTTCCTTTAGATCATTGTCTTAATTGTTTTAATCGTATTTTTCCTTTCTCACTTATATGTCATCACGTTGCTTTGGAAATTTTTTTGATTTGACTTATCTCTTCAGTTTAGTGTCTGTTTGTTTTCAATTACATCTGCCATTTTGGGACCCCCATTTTCAAATCATCTGGGATTTTTATGAAGTTTGACTTTAGTTCATGCTAACACCATGCTCATGGCGAATCATCAGAAGCTTTTTTGAACCTTGCTGTACTTTTGCATCCCCTCAAGTCAGTTTGCTCCTTAAGATGTGTGTCAGGAGTGAGCCCGCTTCGGTCAGTAGCCGGATGATATTCTTTACGGGGTGCAAATATGTTGCTGTAGGTTTAGAGGAAGAATTAGAAGTACCCTGGGTGAATTGGTGGATCTGACCTCAAAGCAGTGGATTTATAAACCCAGTGTTATTACTAAGGTAAGTACTGAGGTTGGTTGAAGATATCCAGAGCCAGTAACTGCCTTCCCTTCCTAATAATGATATTGTACAATATCACATAACATTTTATAATATCGAACAATATTGTACAATATCGTGCAACATGTTGTGCTATCTGGGTTGTTGGACTCTATGATTAGCGGGGGATGCACTGAGGTGAACAAATTTTAACTCCCTGTAGATGCTATTTCCTTTCTATGCTCTGGTGAAAGCAAAAATTTACCAAACCGAAACACAGATCTGACCTCAAAAACCGTTCTGACTTTTCTTGCGAGATAAACCTTTGCTCAAAATCTCCTTTTTCAGTACCAAAGGCACTTGATGAAATCGCTCGGAATTTGAAAGGTGCGAAAAAATTATGGTGATCTTTTTCTGGTGATCTTTTTATTCACTCTAGTTCTAGATTAAAAACGTTTTTATAAGCTGAAACTTTTTATGGTGATCCCCTAACTAATACTGTGCAAGGAGCTCTCAATATATGCCAGGGAGTCATTTTCGAGTTTGAATTGCTGCACATATTTGAATTGGAAATACTTGAGGGTTTATGTGGTCATTCGTTATCCATGTTAAAGAATTACTCTAAAAAGCAAATGAACTACTAAAACAAAGCATGCGATTCCCACTTTCATTTCACCGCAGTTGCCTTCTTTGTTAAGGCATGGTATCTGAATTTACTTACTGCATACCGAATCGGATTAGATATTTGAATTGTCAAAATTTTGATCACTCTAAACATTGTTGCCATGGACAGACAGCTGATTTGTAGAAGTACTTCTGTAAGACATGCCCAGAAAAATCGTTCATAAAGTTCTGTATTTTGCCAAAAATGGAAACTGGTAAAATTCTAGTCATAAAAGTAATGCAAATCTGATCTTATTCTGAAGCTCACAAACTAGTTATTCGGAAAACTCTTTCTCGTGCTAAGCTACTATACATGCCGAAATTTCTACTTTGATGCAGACCGATTCCTCCAACACTGTATTATCCTATTCACTGATTCCATCGTCAAAAAAGATTTATTAAACCTAAAGCCCATACTAAGTCATTTGCCCTATAGAGGAAAAAACTGATGCATCTACTGAAACTATCAAATCTTCCGTCAATACAACAGTGTCTATCCAGAACTTAGTTCAGATAGTATGCAATCCAATGTAGGGCGATAGTGTTATACAAAATCATGTATTCATCTTGCAGAATCCATTCTTCTTCTGTCTACATCGTGGGAACCTTTGTTCACTTGTGTACTGCTTACAAAATCACTCATTGAAGAACATTCTTCTTTGTTTGTTCTATCGTTTTCTCTTATGGTGATATTTTACCAACTTCAAACGCAGGGCTACCATTCTCTGAATTTTGAATTAATGAAAAAGAGTAAAAAGAGGGAAAAATCTAAGAAATTATCTGATAGTAAAAAAAGTATACCTGCATTTACCAAGTTATAGAAGAAAACTTTGATCTGAAATCTGATGGTAGTAGACGCTTCTGACTTATTAATTACCAACACTGAAGTTCACTCTGACAACAATGTCATAGTTTATGACACCCTAGAAACATTGGAAGAAGTCATACCAGGAATTCAGATTTCTTATTTGCTACATTTTGACCCCGGCCAAATATTGAAAGAAATAACATTTATTGTCGTCTTAATATTTATGATCCACATTTACTCTTTCACATTACTCTTAGCCTGCTTTTTATAAAATCAAATCTAATTTGTTTTGTGTATATTAATTAATATTGTAAGGTTGATTTAGTATTGATGTTTTACGACATTTACAAGCTCATAGTTTCTTTTCATTTTTATCTACGAATGTTCTATTACGCTTTCCAATTTTATCATATTTTAGTCGTCATCATATGTTTGTCGCAGCATTGCCAAATCTGACTCTTGCACCATTAAATCTAATAAATTAAACCAAACAAAACTATAGCTATATGTCATCGTTTTTTATATAAAATCTCTGATTTCCAAGATTTGGTGCGATAGGTCTGTATAGTTCATGAACAGTTTACTGTAGGTAGACATCGTTTCACTTCTCTATCTTTTTTTCGGAGAGTCATTTCGTTGATATTTCAATCTAGATATACACCTTGTAGATTGTGCAGCACAAAACAGACAATTTTACTATCCTTAATATAGGAATGAGGAGCAATAGTACGGAAGAGCCTCCTCTGGAAGACAAATCTTTATTATTTTTTCTAGTAAGGATGAGCTGTTGTGAATAGTAGACTGGTGAACAAAGCACATTCTCGAGGAGTTTTATGAAAACAACAATAGTTACGTGGTCGTGCAACGCACATTTAAAGCTCATTTTAATCTCTCACATAATGGTTCAGTTCCTTCCATTCATACATTAAAAATGTGAGTAAATAACTGTGAGAAAACTGTAATACTATGTGGAAGAAAGGCGGAAATAAAGAAAAGATTACACTTCACACTGTATTGTAAGCGTTTAGCAGACAAGCTATTTTTAGGAAACTGGATATTGCGGTGTTACATGCATATCATGTATGGACAGATCATTTCTAAGCATTCGTCCCAAACTTCACGCATTATTTTATTTTTGTTTCCCGTTGCTGTAAATAAATTTGTATCTCTCGTGGCACTTTTCAGTTTGCCAAATTCGTTGCTGCTCTCTCTGTACGAAACAGTTCACTAGCTTAGTGATAGCTTAGCAACTTTCTGTATAACCTTTTACCAAACAATGTATATCGTTTCTGATTCAGAATCTGAGATATGATCGGTCACTGAATGATGCAGAAGATGCGAAACACTCTTTCTATAAGCGCATTATGTCTTAATTTACTATTTTTATCCTCGATCAGCAGACCACATAAAGATAAAGCATGATTTATTAGAAGTGTTTTCTCAGGTCAGAAGTGATCTCCAATATTTATACCGTTGTGTTTGGTGCTTCTGCAGTTATTTATAGTGGCCTTTCTGCCTCTCCTAGATCATTCATGGATCGAGGAAAGCGACCCCTTGAAAGGTTTTCATCCACGCAAAGATAGCTGCCTTCGATGGATGGCCTATTTATATGGCTACTTAAGTCTTAACAGATCAAAACTGACCAAGGTGACCATCCTCGAGCTATTTTCTTCCCCACTGAGACGCATTTTGCCCTAACGAGCGTTTCATGTTTAGTTCGTTAGTCTCCGAAAATGAGTCACTTTTATTTATCGATTTTATAACCTGATTTTTATTTATTCGTTTATTTACCTCAAAAATATGAAAAGAGGAATGGTATTATATTGAGGATATAAAATTCATTTACAAGAGTCAAGCTGAATGGGTCTGTAATGATAAAATAGCCAATTTCAATTTAGCTGTACCAAATAGAAGATTAACACAACCATCTAGATATATAATGTAGAAGCGGAATGGGAGATTTCAGAAACGTCACTAGACCAAATATTCATTCACAGCAATATGAAACAAACATAAAATGAAAGAATGATTCATACAATTTGTGATGTTTAGAAATAGCTTTTCTAGTTGTTTTTCAAGACAGCATGGACTATTTTATAGATAAACAATACATTTTAAGGTGTTTATCTTAGATATTATGTTTAGTTACTATGCAAAACAATAATTTACATTTTGTGCCTAAGAAAAATAATATTGCCCAACGTATAAACATGACATATTTCTTAAAGAATATTTTTTTATTGTTAATTTTATGCGCCTAATTTAAATATTTCAATAAGTTATATTTTGAAATCTAGCTTACAGAATAAACGGTTACCTTTCAAATCTGTGATATTTTTATATTCCAAATGGATTATTTAAATATGTTTTAAAGTTTTATAAAATTAAAAGAAGAAAATGTTTTGCTCAGATCCCTGAAAGGAAAACGTCAATGAATCGTTATTAGGATACGTCATAGACGAAGTTCTTAAAGCAATAGCCAGCTTAACATGTAAAGCGAAGAAAATACGTTTTCTAAAATAAATATATCATAGTCAGGCAAATAAAAATAATTTTAATAAAAAGATAATAGAAACTGTCTACTAATGTTATACCATGACTAAGAAAAATATTAATTGAATTGCATATTAGAATCAACACTGAATTACCACTTTCATTCTCATTGGGTACTTGAGCTTTCCTAAATATTTTTGTTTGTTTTCTCTCTCTCTCTCTCTTTCTCTCTCTCTCTATATATATTCTTCTTTATTATATATATATATATATATTAACAACAAAAACAAATTTTAAGAAAAACCATATTAAGAAAAGGAAGCTATTCCTGCATTCCTGCAAAGCTCAATCAACAAAAAGCAATATATCAAAACATACATGACAAAATTTTAATAATTTTGTCTAAAATTTTAAAATTAATTTAAAAAATAAATAAAAAATAAAAAAAACCTAAATATTATCTACTGCGCTTTTTTGAGGGATAACGACAAAAAATGTTTACGTTTTTTTCGTATGTCGTTATTAACAAAAAAAACACTTATTAATATCATAGGTGGGCTCTCTTCCTGAGCAGAGCAGCTGCCTGTTATTTTTCAAATTATTAATATTTTCGTTTTCTTTTTTTTATCTTTTGGTTTTGTATGTTTTTTGATTTTTTATCTTTGTTTCATGTATTTTGATATATATATACATATATATATTAATAATAACTAATTTAGATTAAAAATGTCATAACACTATGTTCACGAGGAAAATAACAAACACATCAATAATCTTCTGCAGAAACTTCAATTTAACTAAACTGTATCTAATTTAATCTAATAATTAAAGAGTGCTAAATAAATGCAAAAGAACCTATAGAAAATGTGAACATATCATATGCACTCTGTTACAATTAAGACTAAATATATTGAAAAAAGCAATCCATGATATGGAGTTTTTTTCAACAATTAAAATAGTTAGCTCGGCTTTGGATTAAAGTTATACATGTTAAATCTCTGATTTTATTTGCATAAACCACCCATGAAACCAGTTATTTGAAAAAACAGAAAGAGTAATTAACCTAAATAAGGAGAAAAGAAAGTAGGTTACCTAAGTGAATTATTGCAACACTATAAGATAACAATAGCTAGCTTGTATCTAAAATAAACATTTAAATATATTGCATTATCCAATATTGCACTTAAACAATTCAACATCCAAGAAAATTTCTTTAATTTTTAACAAGGAATAAGTAAATAAATGTGTAATTTTCCATGTTGCCTATACACAAAACAACAACTGTCAACGAAAAAAAACTGCCATGCACAATCCGCATTAAATATAAAATTATTTTAATTTTTAAAACCAGTCTGATACCATATTTAAATTGCTAAATATAAGTTAATATTCAATAGATTAATTAACAAGTCTAAATTTTTAAACCAAATCCAAATTTTTTTAAAAATAAAACTTTTTTTAGAAATTATGACAACAGTGGAACATCTATATTAAGGAAGATGAATGATTATAAAAAGCCTAGTAATACATTGACTAAATGATAGAAATTACTAGCAAAAAAATAAAAAAAACTTAGAAATACATTTTTAAAAAGATAGAAATACATTGACAAATATAATGAAAATACCTAAGTAAAGTTATTCTAAGTAACCTAAATACCTCCTATCTATATAAACATTTAAAACGTTATCGGAAAACCATACAAGCAGTGCACTTTTGAAAATATTGTGTAATGTTCTTAATTCTATTATTGTTATTTGTAGAAACCATTATTTCTTTTATATAAATTTATTACTAAATTTTTGAGAGATAGATTTGCTGAGATTACAATCCCAAAGGAAATCTATTTATTTTAAAATTAAATGCATTTTTATCATAAATATCAGTATTAATTTTTCTAATTAAAATTTTTTTATTTCAAATCAAAATTCTGCATTTATGTCATTGTTATTAGTATTTATTAGTTTCAAGTAATCAGGATAAAAGTTAATCTGTGGCTTTAAGTCTAAATCTATAATTAAATACTTATCAAATCATCAATATACATTAAACAAGACATATTGAAATATTGTTTTTTTTTTTTTTGTAAATTTTGTAAAAATGCAGGTATATATTGGCCAAACTATTACTAGCTGGTCCCTCTTGTGGCAGTTCTTTAATCTGATGGTAGAGCTTATTATCAAAGAGAACAAAATTTTCTTTTAATACTAAATTAATAAGAGCTTTGTATTTATGCATACATATAACCTTATTTAAACCAAAATCCTTATGCATTTTTACTAGAGTATAAACCAAACTATTAAATAGATCTTGGAAATCAAAAGTCTGTATATTAAAAATGTCAACATCTTTAATGCCATTTACAATTTCAACACTATTATTAACAAATATCGTATTTTTTTCCTAAAATTTCCTATAATTGCCTATTGGTATTTTTGTAGAATTTTGCCTGATTTAGTAATGTATATATTGCAGCCATTAGTTTCACTTCTAAATTTAATAGGATGTTTGTGGAATTTTGGGGTAAGAAAAATATGTGGATATTCTATCTTTGCACATTGATTGCCTAGTTTTTTTATGAAAGGTTTTAATTCTATTAGCAATTTCTCTTTCACATAGTTTAGACTCTGTATAATTCTCACTATCACACACATTAATGTGCGCATTAAGTAATTTTTTATAATAAAAATTACAAACTATGGCAAAATTACTGGGCACTTTGTCTATATAAACTATTACAAAATCTTTTTGCAACTCTTTAATTTGTGTTTTAATATCTTTAAAACTGACTTCATTATGAGATTTAAAATTAATTTGAAAAAGATCATTTAAAGTTTTCTGTTTATATTCATTAAATGCTTCTAATAGCAAACTGTATTTAATTACCATCTTTAAAATAAATTTAACAATATCTTTTTTTATTTGCATACTAATACTCTCATTACTGTTAACTGTGAACATTCGATGTGTTGTACCATTCATTAACTCTCTTAACTTATTATCACTAACAATATTCAAATCTCCAGTAATTGCCTGCCCATGATATTCATTTATGAAATTATTTACAATTCCATCATCACTAACATTTTTTTCTTTTATTTTATTATAGTTAAATATCATTCTACCCAATTGTTTATTATATATAAACGCACATTTAATTATAATATTTTTTATAGGAAAGAATTTAATATATTTATCTAATATAGCAGGAAATTTGCAATTATCATACGTTTTATTCATAAAAAGAAAAGTACAGTATTCTATATCTTTCTTATTGTTTATGTTTTTAGATAAATTTAATTTTTTATAAATAAATTTGTAAATGTCTCTAATAATATCTCAACCATGGGAATTAGTCTTATTATCCAGAATTAAATCTCTGCAAGCTTTTAATTCTTTTTTTATTAAGTCCAAACATGTATCTTAAATTTTTTTTTTTAAATCTTTGTCAAAACTCATACTTAGATCCATTAAATCTCTATTTATAACTTTGATGTCTCTATTTTCTCTCTTATGTCTAACTTTTTTAGATTTACTGTGCCTATTCTCTATATTGGATGCTTCTACTCTATATATTAAAAATCATTACTTTTAATAATTTGCAAAATGTTTTTATTGAAGTACCATACATTAAGTCCATATGGATAAATAGTATTGTAATAATCAATAAAATAATTCTCCCACCATAATCTGTTTTTTAAAATTAGGAACTATCTTGATGATATTAAGTTCCACACATTTTCAAAACCATGTGCATTATATATATATAAAGTAATACAAAGTAAACAAGACATATCAAGAAGCAAATCCTGTACTAAAAAGTCATTATTTGAACAATACAACCAAATTTAAGACAAAATCTAAAGAATTAAAAATACTATAGATACCATGAACAAAAAATTAAGTTTAAACATTTATATGTCAACATATAAAAAAAAACCCCTCTGTTGTTATTGAAAGTATTGAAAAAGGCAATCCAAGTATATGGAGTTTTCAACAATTAATATAGCTGCTTGGCTGTGGACTAGCTTTAGCCAGGTTAAATTAATTTTGCTCTACAAACCATCCTTGTTACTAAAGTTGTTGAAAAACAAACAAGGTAATTTACCCTAAAATGAAAGAATTTAGAAAGAAAAATCATACACTAACCCTAACAATAAAACATAACTATATAGAAAGGACTAAAATTCAAGGTAAAACTAAGTAATACAACAATATATTGCACTATTATATTGCACTAAAAACAATAAATATATCATTCAATAAAATACCCATACTTTTCATTAAACATTAAATAATCAGTGTCTCTACCTATCCTTACCAGAATTCAACATTTTAAATCTAAACCGCCACTTAGCTTGACATCACAGATTGACAAAACTAGATTTCCAACAATGAAACAGCATAATTGACCAAATAATATAATAATTTTGAAATTAAAGAATTAATAGGATACCTATATTAAAAATCTCAAAGCCAGTTAAAAAATGTAATACAATTATTTATCTATATATTATTTGAAAATTGGTAAAAATGTCTATTAATAAGGAAAATTTCAATTTAAAAATCCTGGCGCCATCTATGTAATAAATCTGAAACCAAGAAATCAATAACCAAATTTGAATAAAATTACACATTACAAGTAAAATATGAAAAAACGCAAACCTACCATCAAAGAAATAAAAATATTCCATTAAATACCGATATGAATGTTTTATTCTAAATGATCTAAATATTTCTTATCTATATAAACTATTAAGAAACCTTTTGGCATTCCATAATCCATTGTAAAACAATAAAATATTTTTATGTTCTTAATGTCTGTAACTAAATTATTATTTCTAATTAAATAATTTTTCACTAAATTCTTGAAGACAGAAATGTTAAGATTACTATCCCAAAAAGGAAATTTATTAATTTGAAAATTAAATGCATTTCTTTTATCAAAGATATCTGTTACTATTTTATTATCTATAATTTTGATATCTAGATCTAGAAATTCTGCAGCTAATTCATTGTCATTAGT
>BGPR01004906.1:0-22607 GCA_013235015.1 Araneus ventricosus
TCGATGTAGCCCCCACGTTTCAGTTACGTATTGCTATGTATCTGTGGATTGAGATAATATTCGTGGTGGAATCTGCTCTTAGGAAAGGAGTATTCATGCTGTAACAATCGATTCGTTCAGAAACATTCGATTCAAAACTTGAAGAAGAGACATACATTATTGCAGTAGATGCAAACAATTTATACGGATACACAATGACGCAGTCTCTTACTATCGGTAATTTCAAATTTTTTTATCTGAATCTGAAATAAAATTTCAATGTCTTGAGTTGTATCCAGCAAAAGACGAGGGTTGGATACTTTTTGAGGTTGATCTCTTGTACCCATTCGAATTGCATGATTTACATGATTTTCCTCTCGCACCTGACCATACGGTGATAACATTAGATATGTTTTCTCCATATAAAAAAAAAATTAGTGAAAAATCATGGACTTAAACTTTCAAAGCAAGTCGTAAACTCTATCTATGCTTTTTTTACAAAAATATAATTCGTTGTACATTATCTAAATTTAAAGTTTTATTTAGAACATGGTATGGTTCTACAAAATTCATAGCATTTTAAGTTTAAACAAAAGAATCTTGGCTACAAAGCCTATGTATTATTTAACAATGATAAAGATATGATCCACAAAACAACCATTAGAAAGATCTATTTAAACTTATGAATAGCATGGTTCGGGAAGAGTTTGCAGAATCCAAGAAAAGGCTTCAAATTGATGGAGCCTTCACTTTAAAAACAATGTCAAAAAAATTGTCTAGTCCATTACTAGAGAATTTTAAGGATAATTAATGAAAATTCACAATTTCAAAATGTCGAAAAAAAATTTATGTCTCGATAAACCAATATAATAGGTCCATTCGAGCTTTCAAAACTACATATGTATAAAATGAAATACTAGGATTACTTTAAAGTTTTGGAAAATAAATCAGTTTACTGTGTATACTTGATGACAGACGAGTCTATATTTAGAAATAAGAGCAGCGCACCTATCGTTTATAAGATCTAAGAACCACACTTATCAATAATGGATCTTGAGTAACTTTCCCAATGACCATGGCTCTTTTAGTTCGAAAATAAATGAGTGTTAGGTGCATTAAAATGCGAAACTTCGTCAATCCGATAAAAGAGTTTCCAGCAGCGTTAAAATGGCTAAAATTACGTTTTGGTGCGATGGTAATGAAGCCAAACAGACAGCAAAAAGTGAGTTAAAAAAAGAACAAGTTAAACAATTCATCTCTAGTTTAGGCTAAACTGTCAGTTATAAATGATAGAACTTTTTGAGACATCAACAACAAAATATAAAACAAAACCCATCAAATTGAAACTAGGAAATAAACAAAATTAGTTTAACACCTTAGTGATAAAAACTATGTTAAGGACGATGGTGTTAACTGTCTTCCGTACGGCATTCTTTTCTTTAAGGCAAAACACAAATGAAAGAGAAATTTTAAATATATGTGAAATTTACATGCTTTAGTTAATTGCTATTCATGCAGTTTTACAGGATATAACATATTCTTGTTGTTTTCTTTCATAATCGCAAGAAACGTTAACGAATGCGGAACATTCTCATTTATTGATGATTATTATCAATTGTATATATTTTGTGAAAATTGTTTTTTATTGAAGAACTTCTTGTTTTATTAGCATTTCTTCTTATTCAACATTAATATTTTATAAAGCGTGTATTAGCTTTATGGTTCTTCGTTTTCAATTAATATTTTTAAACGTATATTACTTTTATGATTTTCAGTATGTATTGACTTTGTTTTTCACTTAACAACGAATGCGGAACATTCTCTTATTGATGATTGATTAACAATTGTACTATTTTGGAAAATGTTTGTTTTATTGAAGAACTTAGTAGACTTTATTAGCATTTTCTTTTATTCACATTAATATTTTTATAAAACATGTATTACTTTATGAGTTTAGTATGGGTTGCTTCGTTTTTCACTTAATATTTTATAAAGCGTATATTACTTTTATGATTTTTCAGTATGTATTGCTTTGTTTTCACTTAACAGCAATGGAACATTCTCATTTATTGATGATTATTAACAATTTATATATTTTGTGAAAATGTTTGTTTTATTGAAGAACTTGGTAGACTTATTAGCATTTTCTTCTTATTCCATTAATATTTTATAAAACATGTATTACTTTATGAGTTTTAGTATGAGTTACTTCGTTTTCATAATATTTTATAAACGTATATTACTTTATGATTTTCAGTATGTATTGTTTTGTTTTTCACTTAACAGCGAATGCGGAATTCTCATTTTATTGATGATTATTATCAATTGTATATATTTTGTGAAAATGTTTGTTTTATTGAAGAACGGTAGACTTTATTAGCATTTTTCTTCTCTATTCAACATTAATATTTTATAAAACATGTATTACTTTATGAGTTTTTAGTATGAGTTGCTTTGTTTTTCACTTAATATTTTATAAACGTATATTACTTTTAAAATTTTCAGTATGAGTTGCTTTGTTTTTCACTAGCTGCTTGGAAGTTTTCCGGGTTTCCTTCCTTGCATGACACAAATGTGGGCTAGTAACAATGAAATCCTTCCCGGGAGGAAATTTACCAATAAAAAAATAATAATAAAAAAATGAAAAAAAAAAAACAGCTCTTCTTCACTTCTGACATGTGTATTTTTTACGAACACATGCTTTAGTGTTGGACTGCAGGTAACTTAACACGTCAGCTCTTAATTTAGTTGGTAAGTTTTTTTCGATTCACTCTTAGTTCAGAACTTTACCCTAAGTCATTTTGGTAAGTAATTTTCTTTCATAGTCTAGCAATCGAGTCGAGGAGAAATCCACCAATCGTGTTCCAAACGGAGTTCCGGTGTTCAGGTTCAGGCGGAAAGGCCTGAAGAGCCCCCCGTGAGTGGTTCGTTTTTTGTAACCGATCTACTCATGGGGGGCTCTTCAGGCTCTGAAACTTCTGAAGAAATTTTTCAACACAAATCAAAACCTTAAAGTAGTAAGTTGTATTTAGCTTTTGAAATTCAGATATCAACTCGTATCCAACTGCTCCTTTTTGGTAAGTTGTTAGAAACGAATTCGTGTTTATCCTGCTCTCCATCAGTCCTTGTCTCGGAGAACACGCTTCGTTTTATCCAGCGCCCATCATTCACCACTACTCCTATAGTGAAACGCAGGGTGAAAGATTTCATCAGGATGTCGTGATATCGATAGACGATACCAAGGAAGATGGGACGTCAACATGCCAGCCAATTACTGTTGGATGCGCAGGCGGGAAACAGAAGATGGAAAGCGAAAGCGTGTTCGGAGGAGCATCAAAGAGAAGATGAAAAGGTTCAGACAAAAAGAGTAAACATATAGTGTCAAATATATGATGAATTAATAGTTTTTTTCTTTTTTCCAGCATAGTTAATTGTAATAAAATATTGATTTTTTTATCGTAGTTGTGCTTTTTTAATGTAAACTCCCCATGTTTTGCAAAAATACTGTACATTATGGGGAAAAATGGATGTCATTTTTGAATTCAACACCCTAGAAAATATAAAATTTACCAAAAATATCGAATGCAACTGAAAAAAAAATTTTTTTCCAGACCTATGTAATCAGTAGTTTAAGTGGACGCAGCTATGCAAAAATCGAAAACTAGCCACCCTTTTATGTATTTCGGGGTAATTATTGCAAATTGTACTTTACTGAGTGTAGAGTGCTTTACAAAACTGAGCCAAATCTGCTCTTTAGCACAGTATGCTATTTATAATATGATAGCTAATTTTATAAAATGCCGTTTTAGAATTCCTGTAATGCTTTGCAAAAACAGCTATACCTCAAAAATGTTAATTTTGGAGTTTCATTCCTATTGCCATAAACTAACTGCATCCTAATGAGCGCATTGTTTTTTAATACTGTTTAAGCCATGACATTTTCAGCTTCAAAAACAAAAAACATACGTTCCTGCTCGAAGTAATGAAAAGTGTTATGATAAGCAGGTTTAAACAATGCAATATTAAGAAATTAAGTGTTTGTTCTCTAGCTTCTTTATTCATTTTCATCTATCAACGATGTTTTAATTGCGTAGATGAAATGCTTACTGCCAGTCAAGTACCTGAGATTATTTATCATAGAGCACCTAAGGAGTTTACCGAAGAAGCTTCTACCATGATGTAATTATATATTTTCTTTGTATAAATGCATATATAATAAGCCTTTTCAATTTTTACACTATTTGTATCTGTTATTTTTCTGTTATCTATTTTTCGTGTATTTGGCGCTTTCTCAGTTTTTGTATTCATTTTTTCTCATGTGTTTTTTACATATTATATACACATAGGGTGGCCCAACGGGTAATGTTTGAAACGAATAGGAATCTTAAAACAAATAATAGTGATAAAAAGATTTTATTGATATATATGAAATTGCATAGTAGGCAATTTTTGATAAAGAGTTCGAATTACCGCCTTCTTTATTAAGACCAGAAATGAGGCGGTTCTGAAATACATCCATCACGCGTGAGCAGACTTCGCTGTCAATCGTGTGGACTGCAATCTGTTTGTCCAGCCAGTTCTTTTTGTGATACTCCTCCTTCCATGCCCGTTGCACTGCCTTAATATTTTCATGGCATTTCGAGCACAATAAACACTCCAATGTCAGTTGAATATTTACTCATTTTCGCTTGTGACAATCACAACTAAACAACACACTTAACTTCACCGCTCGCTAACGAAACACAAACCTTTACAATTGCCTGCTCTATGTTTGGTCACGTTGTAGCTATAAATATATATAAAATATATTGTTTTTTAATAAATAAAATTCAAATTTTAAATGATATTATCTTTTAAATAATGGAATGTACTTGAAATATAAAGCACCTTATGAACTGGAATATGTTCATTAAAGACAACAGTCACCTTTGTTCTCATGCCTATGGAGAAAGAAGACGTATTTATATTTCATATTTTATTGTTGACCCAAATCGCCACACCTACTTCACATGTTACATATCAAGTCTCATAGTCCAGTCAAAATAGACAAAAAAAACTTGAAATTTCTGAAAAACTCGCATGGAGCTGAAAATTGGTACAGACCTTAAATACATCATTATAAACGAAACGTCAAAAGTCCCCATCGATCCCACTTCTGCTAAAAATTTTATGCAAGGTCAAAGGTCAAAAAATCGGCTTATCGCAAATATCTCTTAAACGGTAAATTTTATGGTAAAATAGTTCATACAAAATTTGTAGATTATGCGATTATCTACGAAAGAGGTCTGAACACTTTTTTTCCTACGAATTTTTAAACCTCGATATCTCATGAATGATGATTCATGAGATGAGATATCGCGGTATAAAAATTTGGAAATACACTGGCTAAAATAAAAAATGGCCATATCACTCTCCACATAATGGGTGTCATTCAAATTATTACTCAAAAAGTTCAGTTTTAGCAGAAGAGCCTTTATCATGAACAAAACAAATAATTTCAGCAAAAGATTTTGCTGCAAATCTCATGTACCAATACAAGTGTATCACAATAATGGTGTAGTAGGATATAATAAAATAACTGCACAGAATTTTGCTTATGAAAGTAATACAACTACTTCTTTTCTCCGGAAAATATATATGTTATGGTTGGATGCGAAATGGAATAATTTATCATTACCAGGTTGGAACGGTTATATTGAACGTTTATCATGCAATAATATGGATTTTTCAATATCTCGAATTTTATTCTTACCATTTATTCCCCAACCAGCGAGTGTCTACAATACTATATATACAACTTTACTATGTGCTTTGGAGAATGCAAAGTGTTATGGCCACGATATATGCATTGTTACTTTTGATCAACCTTTGTATATAAAAGCTCGAGAAATTGTAGCTGCAGCACCTGAACGATCTGATTTATCAAAGATTGTAATAAGGCTTGGAGGTTTTCATTTACTCAGTTCTTTTTTTTTTGGAGCCATTGGTTATATTATGCAAGGAAGTGGTATCAAAGAGGTGCTTTCTTTAATTTATGCACCTAATTCTTTAGATAAAATGCTCACTGGACATGCTTACGCCAGAGCTGTCAGAGCTCACACATTACTTCATGTCACTTTAGCAACAATAATATCAAAAGAACTCGTTATAGATGATGATATGGATGCAAATCTTCAAAACATTATTGAAGATGTAAAAAATAACACTATTTCATAAAATGATATTGAAAATTGTGATGAGAAGACTGAAGCATTACTTTATCAGTGCAATAAAAAATTAAAGCAATATGAAGGACGGCTAGGAATTGTGATGAGAAAACTGAAGCATTACTTTATCAGTGCAATAAAAAATTAAGGCAATATAAAGGAAAATTATGGATTCAATATTTTCATATGGTATCGGTTGCAAAGGAGTTCATAAGAGCTGAATGTATGGGAGATTGGCAAGCTCAATTGAATTGCGTTAAAGAAATGATTTCGTATTTTCATGCATCATGACATTTTCCTTATGCTAAATCTACCTATTTATATCTCCAGGACATGCTGCAATTGGAAAATTTGATTGATCCTAGTGTTTTTAGGAGGTTTATACAAGGATTTCTCACTGTTAGACGTTCTGATAAATTCAGTTGTGGAACTTCGACAGATATGATCATTGAGCAATCACTAATGAAATCAATGCAAACAGATGGAGGTATTTCTCGAGGAAGAAGTACGCAAGAGAGTGTCATAAGTAAACGGGTTTATAGCATGCATGCAACGAATACTGTATGTGAGAGAATGGAAGATATTGGTAATGTAAAAATGGACACAACAGATACGCACGTAAGCGCAAGTGATTCACGTGTAAAAAGAGATACTGAAGACATTAAAAACTTCTTGAGTGGTTTTAATTGCATGTCCCTTTTCCTGTGGTTGAAAAAATTATTTCCATTGCAAGTGGAGTCGTTGGCGATGAAAAAATTAATTGTCATAATGCTCGTGAAGTTGGAATTACTTCTATAACTAGAATGTTTGGCCAGACTTTTAATAATATTAATTTGAATTGTGTTGATAGAGTACTCCCTCTTTTAACTATCAGTAGCGCTATAAAAGTTCACGATGAGAAGGTACCAATAGATCCTGCATTATTATTTCAACGCATGAGTGTTACTAAGTCCTTTGAAGATGAATTTCAAACATTCTTCAAATATGAATTAGCTCCTTATCCATTATCACTCTTCTATGCAATTGGAATGCGCAAAACACAAAAATCAATCATTTATGATTGCTTTCAATGTGTAAATGTTGAAATTGATAACAATTTATAACACAAATACTACCTATATCATCGATAGAGGATATCTTTTACATCGTGTTGTGTAGGATCGAGCAGAAATATTCGATGCTATTTTTGAGAAATACGTTCATTACGCACATAGACATTTTGGTCATAACGGTATTATAATAATTGATGGTTATTCTGATTATACGAAGAATACCAAAGTTTCAGAGCAACATCGTCGGACTACTAAAATATCTTCATCTTCTGATGTCCTTTTTGATCGATTTATGACTGTTCCAACAAACCGGCAGAAATTTCTTGCTAATACTCATAACAAATCTTGTTTCATTTCAATGCTATCTGAAAAATTAAAAGCTGCTGATATTTTTGTGAAACAAGCTAATAACGACGCTGATGTCCTCATAATTTAAACAGCTTTAGAAAAGTTCAATACAAATACAACTATTGTTGTTGATGAAGATGTCGATTTGTTAATAATACTGATTGCACGAACTCCTACTGATAGGATTATTTACTTTTTAAAACCTGTCAAAGCTCAAATAGAAACAAAAATGTATTCATCACAAAGTTTAACTTCATTTACAAAATGTCAAGCTCATATCTCATTTTTACATGCAATAACTGGATGCGATACTACGTCAGCGTTTTTCAAACGAGGTAAAACAAAAGCATTTAAATTATTTGAAAAACGTCATGATTTAATTGATTGCGTTGAAGTATTCACACATATCGGCTCTTCTCCAGACATCATCCTCACAAATGGAACTCGTTTTCTTCTTGCTATGTATGGAGCACCAAACAAAATTGCTTCCATAGACAAGTATAGATATTTACGTTTTGTGAAAAATACAAGTAACAATAAACTTGTACAGGTATCCTGTCTTCCTCCAACATCTGCTGCTGCTTACCAACATTTATGTCGTGTTTACTATCAAGTCCAAGTGTGTCTAGGTAACGAACTGGACCCTGAAAACTGGGGATGGGTATTGAAAGATAACAGTTTGGAGCCAATTCAGACTCTACTTCCACCTGTTCCAGAAAAACTTCTCAATACTATTTTTTGTAATTGGAAGAAGGGTTGTAATTATAAATGTGGCAGTAAAAAAGTCGGATTGTTTTGTTCACAAGTATGTAGTAATTGCCAAGGCAAGTCTTACTCCAATGTTGAATCAAGTACAATAGATGAAGATGCCTATGATATCAATGAAGAGATATATGATTCATCTTTATTCTTAGAGCAATCTATAGAAATCTAGCAACAAGGGGAAGAAGAAGAAAGAGAAGAATAACATATCACTGTTGAAGAATTTGAAGATTATTTAGATGGCAGTTGAAGAAGAATTTGAAGATTAATCTTAACACATTTTTTTAAAAATGAATTGAAAACTGTATGATAAAGTTTGTTTCATTAAAATAGACAAAAAGAAACCCTCTTTTTGTACAGAATTGCATAATTTACAAACTTTGTATGAACTATTTTTACAATAACACTTACCGTTTAAGAGATATTTGTGAAAAACCGATTTTTCGACCTTTGACCTTGCATAAAATTTTTAGCCGAAGTGGGATCGATGGGGACTTCTGACATTTCATTTATAATGATGTATTTAAGGTCTGTACCGATTTTCAGCTCTATGCGAATTTTTCCGAAGTTGAATGTCTATTTTGACTGGACTATCATCTCTATCTGCCAGAACAGATACTCAAAGCGAATCTGAAAGGGGGTTGCCATAATCTCCGCGGCGCCATGGTTGGGTTTACCAAATGCCTTAATTATAATTCTATGCAATTAACGGATTAATGATTATTCATTCTTCAATTAAGTATTTCAATAATTAAAATAACTAGATTTGGAAATTCCTCTCCAGCAAGTTCTTGCATTTTATAATATTCTTCAGCATTTTTTACACAATATAAATTGATAAAACATTATATATTGATAAAATTAGGAATGTAACTTACCTAATATCTCTTCAGAATAATTTAAATGACATTTTCTTTGTTCGCCTTATTCCTCATTCAATAAATATAGAGATCTATTTTGTGACAAATCTAGGGATGTGGCTCATTTTATGAACATTTTAATGCACTTTAATTATTGGCCAATAGCTAATTGCTAAACCAATACAGAGAGGCATATACTTCCGACTGGAAGTTTTCTTTAAACGAAGTAAAGAATCAGTGGCATAGTAAGGGTAAGGGGCATCCGGTATATAACATCTTTTCGCCTCCAGTTGTCATCGGTGGTTTAGCATAAATAAATTAGACCCAGGCATAGCATACTTCAGCTTCTTCTTTATATTCTTATGCAAATCGACCTGTGAAAGCAGACCAACAGGCAGGATATTGGAGAACGACGCTTTATTCTACGAATATTCTAGAAAACACGAAACACAGGTGACAAGAAAAACAGCAATTGTACAAATTAGCAAAACAAGCAGACGAAAAGTCACTGATAATAACAGAAACAGCACTAGCAATAGCGCTCAGCTTCTAACAGCTGACCGATTCGCAGTGCGAGCAGACCCCAAAGAGAGTCACATTCCTTTGTTTGCAGTTCGGTATTTATAGCCTTTCCGACAGGGCGTGACGACATATGGAATATTTCAGAAGAATCTCCACAACTTCGTTCCTAATAGAGATACAGCGATAATTCTTGTATTTTTTGAAACTTAATTTTATCGCCAAGATCTGGGATCATTGGCTTCCATCCAGTAGGAACTCTTGTAAATCTCTCTTTCCAACCATAAGAATAATACAGCAGAGAAAAGGTATTTATAGATTCTTAACGATATTTGACTTTAAAAGGGAGCATAGACGCACTAATGCTTATCCCCGTGGCACTCACTAAGACCAGCACCCGGGACACCCACCCTTCTCTACACCACTGTAAAGCACTATTTTTATGCTGTTTTAGTCAATCATTGTATTTTTGAAATAACTCCAAAATCTTTCATTTTTATACTGCCCCAGGGTCCTATTAGTTATATTTAATAAAGTCAGCTTGACATATTGAAGAACTGTGTAAAAATCATGGAATCAGTGTATTTGAAGTCGTAATAAGTCTTAATAATAAACGAAAAAATCAAAAAGAACTCTCAGTCTACTGAGAAAAGAACCAAAACATCTTGTCCTAGACAATGGTATGTCTGAAATGTATGGTAAGTACTTGAAATGTATAAATGGTCGGCACATCATGCGGTGCCAGAAAGTGTACGGGTAAATAGTGACAAATCTTTTGAAAATAACCAATTATGGAAGTACGTGTTTTATGGTAATATAATCCAGCAATCGAGGTTAACTACTTCATATCACATGCGAATCACCCCGTCCCAGCCAGAGCCACACGGGTTTAAATGAATAACCGGCCACCACGACAGACAGCGGGCACTGTGGGCCCCGCATGCCAGCCCTCATTACAGCGAAAGGGACAACCCCCGTTTAACTATGCTACGGGAAGCGAGAACCCGCCTACTTATCCGGCGGCTTCTCACCTGTGGACTCGCGATGCCCCCCGTCGGAAGTTAAATACTTTATAGCATCAAAATACACTTTTAAAATAATTATAATTTCTTTCCTTCAAATTTCGGTAGAGAAACATTCTTGTTCAATCGCAACTCGAAAATAAGTTCAAACACATATATTAAAATGTAAAAAAAAATATGTGCACATGTTTGCTGCAAATCCATGTTTTTCTTAAAATACAATTTTAAATCTATATGACAAATTGCAATAAAGTCACAATGTATGCAAATTTCTTTATCTTGCTACTAGCTGAAAACCCGGCGTTGCTCGGGATCTATATTTTTTCATATAGCGATCGTCTGTTTTTCCCTACAAATATTGTCACTGACTTTCTGCAACAAACTTAAATCTACTTTGAATCTATTCTTGTTGAATTAAAGCTTCCAAAGAAAGCCTTTTTATCACCTTATAACACTATGGTTTGAATGAAAATGCGAGAAAATTTGAAAAAGAACATTTATTTGTATGTGTACCGCGTCTTTCGTGTTTGATGCTTATTTTTTGAGCAGGAGTGTATATATACGGTGTCCACACTTATCGTGATCCTATAACTAATTTCTAAACCATTAGAGATAGACATATATTTCCACTTGGAAAATGCGATGAAAGGAAAAATTATAATATATGTTTATTGAGTCACTAAATATATTTCTGAAGAACATTCGAATTCTAACTTTTTATATGGTCCCCCGGTTCTATCAGTCATATTTAGTGAAATATTCTTGACTTTCTAACATTTTAAACAAAAAAAGTTCCACTCTTCTGTGACTAACACTGAGCGAGTTCTGGAGCTTCGAATTTCATGATTTTTAACCAATCAGTAGCATCGTCGAGAAAGTGCTGTGCATTTATTGGTGGATAGTCTTTAAGACGGCTATTGAAATGGTTTAATGTGGTGTAAGTCAGCGCTATTCAAAGCTCCATAACTCGGTCAGTTTTAGTCGCAGAAGAGTGGGACTTTTTTTTGTTTAAAATATTGGAGTGTCAAAAATATTTTATTAAGTATGACTTATAGGACCGGGGAACCGTATAAAAAGTTAGAATTCGCATGTTTTTTAGAAACATATTTAGTGAATCAAAAAACATATATTATAATTTTTCCCTTCATTTGAAACATTTCTCAAATTGGAACGAAATGTCTATCTCTAACGGTTTTGAAATTAGCTATTGTATATGTGTGGACACCTTGTATATATAGATATAGATTTGTCCATTTTTTACATCTTTCTGTATGTCTACGCTTAAGCCTATCATCTGTGAAATGTTTTTATAAATTGATACCAAACTTGTAAAGTAGCAATGAAAATTTCAAATTTACTTTGTTTAAATCCTTATCATGTCGCAGAGTTCACAAACTAACTGCTGACGGACGCAAAGATTTTATACATTTCCTTGATATGGTTGTGAAGATTTATTTTCAAACTCAATCTCACACTTTATCCTAATCAAATTTCTTGAAAAAGCTTTAACTTTTAGTTTTGTTTTCTCTGAAATACTTCACTTTTTTGAAATGAAATAGTAAAAAGAAATATTTGTATATTTGTTTCAGTTATGTTATCCTCGCCTTCGTTGGACTAGCAGTCTTAGGAAGTTCAGTCACTGCTTACGAGGTTTTCTTTAAAGATAATGGAAAGAAGTGTGAATCTCACAAAAAAGGCTATAATGAGAGAACCGCAAAACCAACACTGACAGTTTTAAAGGAGAGGAAATCTGTAGCAAGCCATGGTAACATCTTGTTTTGAAATTTAAAATAAAGCTTAGCATGAAAAAATCTATTATTTGAAAAAATTGAAATACAATTTGGAATAATCGCACGCTTTTTATGGATATTTCAATTTTATTTCTCTTATAGTGCAAATTTTATTTGAAATTAAACGCTTTTAATACTGCGAAATAAATGGAAAAATGTCTGAACATGTCTGATCAAAGAGTAATAAGTATATACCATCTCTCTACTTAGAGCTCCATTCGATGCTAATTGATTAAAATTTGATTTCCTCCAAAATTTTTTGATTATATAAAGTCAATTTATCACAATAGCATTTTTTTTTACTTTCGCGAAACAATTCTCATTTTATTGTGTGTACTTCGTTTAATATTACTCAGAATTCTAAATAATAAAATTGCCTATCTTTCGCATTAACTAAAGCAACACTTTGTGTTGTGTATTTCATTATCTTACTGACATTGCATTATCTGAAGGTCACGAAGTTTTTTTTTTGTTTTATATGTTAAACATATAATGGTATATGGATAGCGATTTCATTGTTTTCGAAAAATTTACTGTATATTATCGAACAATAACTTTTTCATATAAATTTGATTAAAGATTTGTAGTAAAAAATGTTCACGAAATTAAGGATATCTCTACGGTGGTCATACAAAACTTCTTTAACCCGAAATTAAGGATATCTCTGCGATATTCATATAAAACTTCTTTAACCCAGTTAGCTGTTGAGAAAAAGCATTTCATTTCCTATGAGTTATCTGCCATTATTTACTACTAGAAGATTTGTGCCCGTCTAAGACGGGATTTCAGCTTGCCAACAGTAGCTCAGATCTGATTGTCACAGATTTATTAACAAAAAATTTTAAGTAAAGGAAGCCTTTCAGTGTAAGAACCCGCTCGGTTAAGGAAAAAATATTAAAAATAAATACATAAATATTCAATTCCAAAATTATGTACGAAAAAGAAGGAACACCTTTCACAAAAACTGGTAACTTTTCCAACTGGTAACACAATTTTTCTTATGGAGTTTCGTATAAACGACCGATGCTTCATAATTCAAGAGAAAGATCTCACAAAAATAAATTAGAGTATAATTTCTATTTGATATTACGGACTTCCCTGGATGAATAAACATAAAACAAAAGAGAAAGGAAACTGCTTAAGGTATCCGCATACGTTCGAAAACCCATTTTTGACCGAAAATCATAAATTTTTTTTTAATGTCTTATCTGAAAGCCTATTGTTTTTAGTTTTCAAAACAGTTTTCATTTTACATCTATGATGATCAGAAGTGAAATTAGAGACATTTTAGTAGAACTTGACAGTTGAAAATGGAGTGGTAAATAATACGATAAAGGAGCATTTTTCATTGTTTTTACTTAAGATATTTAAATTTTATTGTTTATTTTTGTTTTATACTATTTTACATATACCAGGTATTATTTTGAAAGATTTTTCAGTGTGAATTTCTTTGTTTTCTACGACATTGTTGCAAATTTAGGTAATTTTGAATCATTGCAGTATCTTGATTCTCCGTTAATGATGTAATTTTTGATAATAAACGTAGGAAAAGTACATAAATTGTACTTATGATCAATATCAATCACTAAAAGTATTTCTAGATCAACTAATAGGCATTATAAAGTTATTTGACTGAAAAACAATATTGAAATCTATCGATGGCGGCTGAATGATAGAAAACGATAATGACACATAAGGCTCAAGAAAACGACTAAAAAAATTTCCAATCAGAAATTTTTCAAAAATGTGCTAAGCTGGCAAAAACTAAGAACTAGCCTACAAAACTGGAGAGTATTGAAGAAAAATTCTTTTTTCTTCTCATAGTAAATTAAAAACATAAACTTTAAACTCATTTTTCTCGAAATGTGATTTTTTGCAAAATTTTCATTTTTCAAACACGATAACTAAAATTCAACTTAAAATATCCATCTCAAATTTGGCAAACATATTATTTATTATACTGTCTAGGTAATGAACCAAAATATAAGGGAGATAATGCTCCATTAAAAAGTTATGTATCGTTTAAGGTTTGGAAAAAGCCCAAAATTCTTTAAAAATTCATGATTTCACACTAAAACTCTTATAATTTACATGTTTTTAGATACATTGCAAAACTTTTGCTTCAGGACCTAGACAATAGTTGAAGGATTATAAATGCTAAAGGATTTATCATTCTAATCATTTCTTTTTGAACGAGGGTGTTTGAAAAAAGGTCAAATTTAGTGCAAAAAAGTCTAAATTTTTTCAAATTTATAAAAATATATTTAATTCATTTAACTTTTTTCTATGATTTATTAAGTTTTAACATAAATGTCATATAAAAATACAAAAATATTGCTTCAAATATCATTATTTAAAAAAAAGGCCTCCGAACGTAGTCGGATACCTTAAGTTAGTTAAAAAAAAAGAAAAAAACTGTCAAATTGCAATAACTTATGTCCGTTGGATACTTTAAAGATTCAGTGTTTCCCTAACGTTCAGAGGGGAAAAAAGCAAACGCAACTCTTATTTGACATTAAATATCGCAGATTTAAAAAAATCTCTAATTCGTAGACAGAGTGCCTGTTCTGAATTTCTGGCACGTAGCCACGTTACCGTCACGGACCATGCAGCGTATTGTATGGCAACGGATTCGGAAACCCTCTGAGCCTTTGCGCATGCGCCGGGCGGAGTTATTTTCATCAAAATAAGGGGAAAGTGAAGAATTGAAAGGTGATATTTACATTTTACTGAGCGTGATCTAACAAAGAACTCCGGAAATGCGCTCATATGACTCATTGCCTGATACCCTTTACGGATTAAAATCATCCAAGAGTGGTAGTCTCGGAATCCGTTGCTGAAAAGTAAATACCGGCACTTTAATTATAAAATCATTTCACTAAACGTGCTGTAGGGACAGGCGAGGGAATTGAGAACGGTGGGCTCAGAGCGCACTAATAAGGCCACAGTAAACTGGAAAGCAATTGCTTTGGTTAAGATACCGTAGGGGAAGAAGAACAATTTCTCGCTTCTTGCAGTGTTATCTGATAACGTTCGTTAACTTAGTTTCAACTATGTTTGAAAACAGTGAAACCAAAACTTTCACACGTTTGATTGTTCGTCCACACTGGTTGCGGTTGTATGCAATATAAGTTGCTAGTTATACATTTCTTAGGTATGTAAGATATAAAGATTAGGTGGAAACTTCAACTTTAGGTTTTGGATATTATCTGGGGGAAACAGATAGGTCTTCTCATTTACACCTGTCAATTTTCATTGAGGTGTAATTAGGAACATTTTTTAATGTAACAAAGACGTATATTTTTTATATATTTGAATAATTTGTTATATTATAGGAAATAATCTGGGAATGTCGCGGCGTTCACTCCCACTAATGATGCTCATTCTTTCATATGAAATAAACAGCTGTCTTTAAAAAACTATCTTGCATATGATATGCATATATATTACTTTTCACTTATAAAAGCTGGTTGTTAATAATGAGTTGAAGCCATTTGACTTCAATTATGGAAGAAAAGAAGGAAACAGTTGACAAGGAAGAAGAAACTTGAAACTGATGGATGAATCTGAAGATGGTGGTTTCGATAATTTGAACAAAAAATGGAGGCTGAGAAGATAGAGGAAATAACTTATTTCGAATCATCTGTAGTGTATTTTTCGACAATAGTGTATATTTTGTTCGCGATAGCGTTATTATTTTTAAGTCTTCACTATTCATGAAGTTGACGGTGATACACTAGTTGTGACAGATTTGAAGAGCAACAACCGAATCAAAATTTGTTTTGACGGTGAATGAAAAGTTTTAGATGATGAATCAGATACTCCCAGATCCAATAATTCAATTAGATGACAGGATGGAGAAATTTGTTTTTTTCAAGTCGAGTAAATGTCAAAGAAAAATTAGTTGAATAGTGGATTGAAGGTTCTACTTCAAGTGGAACCTATACTTTCTACTACTTAATTCAACTACCAGCTTTTATTAATTTTTAGGTGCGTTTCTAGGTCTACAACTTCCAATTTTGTTATACCACGATATTCTTCCATTTCTGTTTTTGAATAGGTTTATTTCCCAACTTTTCCATTTATTTCTGAATAAAAATGGAGTAAGAATGATTATAATTTATTCAAATTTAGTAAATAAATATAATATTCGCAGTTTTGTGTTTAAAACGATATTTCATGTTATTGGAGATATTTTTTGCGGAAAAACGGTCAAAAACTTAATTTAAGTGGTAATTGGTGAGAGGCAGTAAAATATATTATGATACAATGTACAACACTTTCTCCTCTTCTCAAATATATTCTATTCAAATCAGTCTACTAATGTTATCAGAAGTCGAGATAGGGGTTTCAAATTACCCCGTAATCTCCGGGGTAATTGTGAACGTTTCCGTAAGTGATGCTCGTTGATTAATGAATTATTTTGAAAGAAAGTCGTTGCTTAATGAACTTTGAGGACATGATTATGCGCTGACTAAAAATGTAGACCTGTTATAGTTTATTATTTATAATTGTCAAAAAAATAGCTGAGTCTGAAAAATCCGTTCCCGATTTCCCCAACTGACTACACATAAAGCACAATGCATAAAATACTCATTTGCAAAGTGGGTTATAGTATCCTCTCATAAATATAAATCTTTTATTTGTGTAATTTCTTAATTTCTTATAACTTTTGAGAAAGATTTTTAAGTCACAATATTTGATAGTAAAATGAAAAAAGCACTTTTACGCAATTAGAATGTTTTCATTTTAGTGTTATTTCTATTGTAAGACTAGTCCTTGTTTTCAAATATTTCATGTCCCCCAAACTTGCAAATAAGCTTTCCTCATCTACAGCATAAAATTTTCGGCTTCAAGAAATTTTAAAAATAATATTTTGCTTTATATAGAAAAAACTTTCATTTTGTTTTCTTTTATTATTTCCTATATTCAATATGTCCGTTTAAAATAGTTAAATGGGTTACCTTAGATCCTATGAAAAGCTTTTGACCAGATTTGGAAGGGATAATATCTCTGACTCTTTTTCTTCTAAGTGTAATTGTGTAAATTGTAAACTATTTACAACAACCAAGAACTGAATCCATGATTTATATTAATTCTAACTTTTAGATTTCTTGGAAGACTTTAAATCATTTCTCAGGTGCTTTTGCATTGTGAAGAACGGAAGCAAGATTCTTAGCACCACTCCCACAGAAGGCCAGATTGGCTGTTTTCAAGGATTGCGTTTTCTCAGTAATGCCTAGGTTATCGCCATTCACATTGGGTTTTTAGGTCTCGGTGTCCTAAGTAAGTAAAAAAAAAATGCTAGTTCCCGGTCAGTTCGGAAAGTGAATTCCTTTTTCATTCAAAATACTTTTTTATGAGCTATCTTTTACTGAGCTAATTACTTGAACTATATTATAGTAATATTTTTTATTTCATTTATTCATTTATTTATTTGTAGAGCCATAGAACCGGCTCTAGATCCTTCTGAATAGGCGAATTTTATTGCAACTACCTTATATTTTAGAATATTCTGTAAGAATTATATAAAAGGTACCATCAGCCAAGTAATATACTGATAATTACGCTCAACGTAATTGGTTTTTCAAGTAACTTACTTCATATTAATAGGTAATTAAGAATTATTAAAAGAAAGGTAAGCATGATGTGATACAAGGACGTCAGATAGAAATTAGTGTTAAATATCGATGTGTCATTTTGTGATCGCCACTAGATGGCGCTTCTGGAACGCTTGCTGTTTATGAACTTTTGTGTGAAATCAGAGTGTGAGTTGTCTTGTCCGTGTCAATAAACGCTTAAGTATTAGATCTCTCTCCATTTTATTTCGTAACAGAAAGTCTGACATTAAGGAAATCTTTTATGGTGCCGAATACCGGGAGAATCTTGGATTCTTGAGATAATTCAGAATAGAAATTGTCAGACTTAAATAATTTTTGAAAATGGAGTTAGAAAAGAACAAAAAGAAACGTTCTGTTATCAGACAGCTGACTACGAAGTTGCTGACGAAAATTGAAGTCAGCCATTCGAAAACGGATATTGCAATGGATGAAAAACTTGAAAATTTGCGAGATTTCAGCGTGCAACTTGCTGAAAAATTGACTGAACTCAAACATTTGGATTCGCAAATCGAAACTGATACGTCCGTTGATGAACTAGAAGATGAAATAATTCAAAGTCAGGAATATCAAGAAAAAGCAATTCTTTGGAGAGGACGACTGCAAAGATTCATAAATCAGCACACAGGAAATCATGAAGCAGTTGCTATTCAAAACGAAACTTCTAACAATAGAACTGTTCCTGAAACGAAAGTGATGAAGATGCCGTTTCTTCAAATGAGTACCTTCTACGGAGATTCAAGTAAGTGGCTTCACTTTTGGAATCAGTTTGAATGTACTATTTATAATAATGGAAATTTGAGTAAGACTGAACAATTTACATATATGAAATCTTTGCTTAGTGGTAATGCATTATCTGCCATATCTGGATTTGTTCTAAGTGATCGAAATTATGATTCTTCTATCGAAATACTCAAAGATGTTCGAAACATATCAAATGTTAAAGCATTGCGAAAACTTTTTGATGAATGCGAAATTCAGATCCGTAGCTTAGAATCGTTGGATGTTACATCCGGAAGCTATGGAAACTTACTTTGTCCGATAATTTTGCAGAAATTTCCTGAAGAATTGAATTTTGAATTCAATCGAAATCGGAAAGAACAATCTAAGTTTGATATTACGGAGCTGATAGAATTTTTGAGAAGGGAAATTAATTGTCGTGAGGCTGCAAATCTGATGAACTATTCTAAAACCTTTCAGCGACAAGATACCAAAAAAGGCAGAAACCAATGGAATAACTCTGAGTTTAAACCGAAAATTGCAAGTGCGTCTACTTTATCAACGATGAATTTTAAGTGCATTTTTTGTAACAAAAATCATGGAAAATTTAAATGTGAAGAATTAGATGCAGAGAAAAAACGCGAATTCCTGAAACATAATGGACGATGTTTCTTGTGTTTTGGCCAACGACATTTAGGGATTTTTTGTTCAAATAAGCATCTTTCTAGCAAGAAATGTCGTGGGAAACCACATCACGAATCCATTTGTTTAAAACCGAAAATGCCTATTCCTTCAGAAATTTCCGACAAAGAAGAATCCGCCGAGATTTCTCAAAATTCTTCTGCTACAACCGGATCTGATGTCATCCTTCAAACTGTCTATGCCGTTGGAGAAGGTAAAAGAAAGAATTGTATTTTAAGATGTCTTTTGGATGGAGGAAGTCAAGTTTCATTCATCAGAGAAGATATTTCTAAAAAATTAGAACTCCCATCGAAAGGCTATTCTAATTTGAATATTCATACATTCTCAGAAAAAAATGGCAAGCATTGGCGCCAACGGAAAGTAGAACTAACGTTGCGAAATATAAACGATCCTGATAAATTTATTATCCTTGACGTCATCGAAGCTCCAGTAATAACAACTGCAGAAATTAAACCACCGGATGAAAACATAAAATCACAACTCAAAGGCTTGGGAATCTCACTGATGACTCATCCCAGCGCCGATCAAGAATCCATTTCTGTTCTGATAGGTGCTGACTGTTTATGGAAAATAGCAAAAGAAGAAATAAAAAGAATAAATGAAGACGCCGTTGCATTGGATACAATATTCGGCTGGTGTATTCAAGGTCGCTTCTCTCTTTCGGAGTTGAATTCCGAGGAATCTATTTGCTCTAATTTATTAGTTGAAGAAAAGCTGTCAAGAACACTAGAATCATTTTGGAATATTGAGTCTTTAGGTGTAAATAGTCCTGATGAGCGATTAGAAAATAAAGAGGCTTTGAGGTTATTTGAAAATTCACCGATCCGACCGATTCAGCAGAATAATGATCGTTATGAAGTAAGACTTCCCTGGATTAATGAAAATGTAATATTGCACGACAATTATGCAAACGCCGAAAGAAGATTCTTTAATCTATTGCAGCAATTTCATTCGAACTTGAATTTTTACAAGGAATATAAACAAGTTTTAAATGATCAAATCAAAGACGGCATTATAGAAAAAATTGATCCCAATGCATCTCAAGGAGAACGGATTTATTATATACCTCACCGAGCAGTGCTTAGAAAGAATCACAGTTTTACGAAGTTGCGTGTGGTGTATAATGCTTCTTCCAAGGATAAAAATCGGAAATCGTTGAACGACTGTTTACTTCAAGGTCCAAACCTTGTTCCTGAACTTTTGAAAGTCTTGCTGAAATTTAGACTTCATCGAATTGTCTTTACTGCAGACATCCAAAAGGCATTCCTTCAATTATCAGTTTCCTGTGAAGATCGGGATGCTATGCGATTTCTGCGGATTCACGACGATTCGAATTAATCGAATCCAAAAGTTCAGATCTACAGAATGTGCCGTGTGATGTTCGGAACTAAATCAAGTCCTTTTCTTCTCAGTGCCTGTATCAAACATCATTTGAGAAAATTCGAAAGTGAATATCCGAAAACTGTAGAACTTCTGAATAATTACATGTATGTTGATGACTTTATTTGTGGAACAAATACTGAGATGGAAGCTATTGAAGTCTACCACAATGCTAATACCATCATGAGAAAGGCTTCAATGACTTTAACGAAATGGAATTCGAACTCTCCTGTTCTACGAAAAGAATATGAAACAGACAAACATAAGGATTCAACACCTTTGTGTGATTCATCATCAAAGGTTTTAGGACTGGAATGAGATACTCGCAAGGATGTTTTCTCATTCAGTGCACAAGATATCATTGACTTTATTCAGGAAAACGAACAAACAAAACGTTGTGTTTTGACAGCTGTGTCAAGGATTTTTGACCCCCTTGGATTTCTTGCTCCCTATGTGATTCAAGCGAAGGTGCTTTTCCAGGACTTGTGGCTTACTGGTATTGATTGGGATAAACCGATTCCAGTAGAATCACAATCCAAATGGATTAAATGGCATGAACAATTGATGGAGTTACCAAAAGTTCAAATACCACGTTGGTATTTCTGCACTGATGCTGAAACATCTCACGAATGGGAATTGCATTGTTTCAACGATAGTTCACAGAGTGCTTATGGTTCTGTTGTGTATCTCAAGTTTTCCCATTTGAATGAGACAAAAACCGCATTTGTTATCTCCAAAAGCAGACCCAGATAGCACGTAAGTTTGCAGCAAGTTTGATTTTGACTTGTCATGGCAAAATTTGACGCGTCAAACTTGAATCGAACTTGTAGCAAGTTCGATGTGACAAGTAGCGCCACCTCTTTGCAAATCAAACTTGCTGCAATTTTGCAAAACAAGCTTCCTGCAAAGATAGCACAATAAAGAGATAATTATCTTTGTCTCTGTTTTAAAAAACATCCGATTTTAATAGCATCTCCTAGACCGTAATTCTTTTTTATTAATTCAATAAATCAATGATAATTTGTGAAAAAAATAACTTTTTTATAAAAAAAAATTTTGAAACATTTTCTATCTTTTTACTAAATATATCACTCTCACTTTAAAGAAAACTATATCGTCTTTTTCTTAATGTTGAAATTTTAACGTTTATAAACAAAATTAAATCTAAATAACAGTCGGTGTTTGTTGAAAAATAATAACTTAGACATTTTGTCCCATTGTAAAGTAATTACTTTTGAACTCTAATTTCATAATTTATTCTACTAGCAAAACGTAGTTATTAGCGAAAATCGCTCTCTCTTTGACTTCAAATCATATTCTCAACTTAAAATTTAATGAAATCGAGAAAAAAGTTTAAAATAAACCGGATACGAATCGAAGCGACCGATGTATTAGCGAAATCTATCTTCTCCTGTCGTAGCCGAACTGGTCTAGTGGTATCGACCTCTGTCTACTAATCGGTAGGTCGCGAGTTCTATCCCGGGTTGTGTTCGTACTATGTTTTTGCTATAATTTGCAATGAGTTTGCACGACAAGCTTGTGGCAAACTTGCCGCAAGTTCGTTTCATGGTGACTTCGAAGCTTTCGTTAACTTGCTGCAAGCTTGCACTCTTGTCATGACAAATTTGTGGTGAACTTGCACTCTTGTC
>BGPR01004906.1:22617-42434 GCA_013235015.1 Araneus ventricosus
CTTGCACTCTTGTCATGACAAATTTGTGGTGAACTTGCACTCTTGTCATGACAAATTTGTGGTGAACTTGCACTCTTGTCATGACAAATTTGTGGCAAGCTTGCTGCAAACTAGAATTGCTATCTGTGTAGTAGTTATTTTTAGTGGGAAAAAATAATGTGCTTCATATTTTTATTTATAAATGTGTGAAGTTGGAAATTTCCTCAAGAACATGGTTTGAATGCATCGCTTTCCAAGCGACCAAAGCCAACCACGTGGGCTGCACCTAGGGCTCCTCTACTAGCCCTACCTAAAAACCAACCACATGTAGGACCGGCTTAACTAATCTGAATCGCCATTTTCTGGCACAATTGTCATAAATAGGGATTTTGATTGAAATTTTGGCAGAGCTTGCCGAAAAAGTAAAGTCGATCTTATGATACCATCTCTAGAGTCACAGCTGCATACTCGAAAGGCTACTTCTGTAACTAACTTCACTGTCCGTTCTACTGCGACCGTGTGGCACGGAGAGGCGGTGAAGGACCATTCCTGCACAGTATTGTCGAGAAATGAAAGTTTGTCAATGAGCTCTTCGCTTGATACATTCCTTAGGACTGGTGGTACAGTAATAGACACACCAGTGCTTTCCCATAGAATCATATCTGTGTAATACTTCGCTTCAAAGTTCAGCTGTGAAATGATATTATATCGAATGGAATGATGAATATTCTCAACCTCGTCTTGTCGAGCGCTAAGAATCTTATTCAGCGCATCTTAGCGGACAGACAAAACAGAGAGAACACCGCCTGCACCCCCTGTTCCTATAACCTATGTAAGTCGAAAATCAGTCATCATGGCGAGAAGAACATTTTTTGGGAGTGCGAAGTACGCATTTGTCTGAATGAAAGTATGGGCTACGGCCTGATATTTCCTTGGTAAATATCTATACCTATAAATCGTCTGAAACACGTGACGAGAACCATCAGCAAAAGAGAACTGGTTCCTGATACTGTATTGCATCACCACATAGACTGTAAGTATGTATGTCACTATTTCTAAGAATTTCTTGTTTGGATTCTTAGTGGCTATGTACAATCTTAGAATTCTGTTTGCACTGGTCAACCAGCGAGCTTTGTTCAGTGTGCCAGGGTTCATGGAGGCAAGATCTTTCGGGCATTCTCCGGATTTAATTGCCTTAGATATCTGGAACAAGTACCTCAAGTCGTTATTGAGTTTTCTGAGATCATCAGCATTGTGATAAGGTAAGTCACATTTTATTGGTTTAAATGACACTACTGGAAGATTTTCACAGTCAGGTAGTTTTGAACCTATCAAGCTTGTATAAGGATAGGGGCTTGATGTAGTGCCGTCAATATGCATGAAGAAAGCTCGGAACGGCAGTTCGAAGAAATGCAAAAGGCAAACAGCCCATTGCATAGATTTGCCTGTTAATTCCTCTAATTTTCGAAGAATAACGCCCTTTCAACCAGTATTGGTGTTGTTCCGTGACATCAACTTCATCGAATCCACCTTTTCTTTGGCTCGTGGTGTAATCAAAAATAACTGTCGTCTCATCATGTGACCAGCGTATTGAGAGTTAGGTTCAGACACTAGGGAAATGTTCTTTTCTCTAAGGATGTTGTCTGAGCTTTAGTCTCATCCTTTCGACCATCAAAGTTCAGACATTTAATAGGATTATCAACCGGAGAGCGTTGTTTCAAATTCCGAGCAATCTTAAGTTTCTCATGTCTTATTTTGTTCTTGTCCACAATGAAAGCAGATGTTTTGTCACTGGATTGCCCAGAATATATAATTCCAGCTTTTAAAGCTGCATGAAGCACAGCTGATATTATGTGCCACAGCTCTCTCGCTTACATCGTATCTCTGAGCAATAATGCCATTTTTCAGTCAAGTCTAGTTCAGGCATAGATGTTTTTCCTCTGGGTTTCGTGAACATATCATCTTTAACAAAATTGTCCTCAGCTTTGTTCTCAACACCTGCCACACCGTCACCAAAGTGTTGACTGTCATTCGATAACGAATGTGAAACTGCATTTGAATAAGATGACTCAGAAAAGGAAATCTCGGGTCTAAGCCTCTTGCATGACTGTGCAGCCCGTTTAATCATTCCTTTTGAAGCAGGTAAATCAACTGACCCGATGCGACCAATTCTTGGATCTCTCTGATCAAGAAGAAACTGACGCTCAAGAACAGGAGCCTTTTTGTTCTTGGGACAAGTACATCCAGAAAAGTCGGCGTATTTACGGAAGGCTATGTCAAATTTTTGACGTCTGCACTATAAAAGATGTCAACTTATCATCCTTTGTTTTTTGAACTGTTGTTTTACAGTTTAAAGTTTTCTTTATGCTTATGCAATCATCATAACGGCGTGTAATTAGTTGAATCGCACTGTTATGTGTTACTGTTGGGATAGATGCTTTATCCCAAATAATATTAAGCTTGATTGCAACTTGTCGGGCTATTGTAGAAAAAGCTGGCTCCTTATTACTTTCGGATTCTAAACCAACTTGCCGCCGAACTTCTAGACAGCAAAGAATAACATCTTACTTTGATGGAAGCTTAACTTCGTCAAAATCCTTGGGGCTTTCATTAAAAATCGGACAATGGTTTACAGCACGAAGAACGAACCTCGAAAGTGACATTTTGTTGATTCAATGAAAATCTGCGTTAATCCAGAACACACTGTCGGAAATACAGTCAAATGTTGCGAAATAAAATAACAATGAGCAAGTTAAAGATACTGCGCATGCGTAGCGTGGATTAGGTGTTCTACTGAAATTACGAAACAAAAGACGCACAAGTACAACTACATCCGGCGCGCAAGTTGACACGTGTCCGCCTCGTCTCTTCCTGCCAGACAGGGTGGGGAGGGGGACGGAGTATGTTGCTGCCGTATAGAGGTGGGCGAATAGGGCAGGATCACGTTGCAATGCAATGTGATCCGCTAATACTTATACTGCGATCCACCAAGCGAATGAAAAGACATAGATCGAAAGCCTACAAATCTGCTTATTGTACTGAATTTTCGCCCCATTTCTATCCCAAGAGGAGGCATCTCTGTCCCCTCAAGGGTATTTAACTGGAATTTTGAGGCTTAAAAGTAAATTTTATCGCAAGTGGAATTTCCTAGCCCAGAAATATAACCTTTTATGTAGATGTACTCGATGTACTTTTTTATGACCTAACTAAAATTAGTGACAATTTTGGTGTTTTTATTCGAAATTTCAAAATTTTGAGGCAATAGTTCTCATGGAAGATATTATTTGATTCGAAAAAAATTTATATCTGTAATGTCCATGTAGATTAGCCACTTTTGCCGGGTATTCCATTTCGCTCTGATAAAAAGTTGAAAACCGAGGCACCCTTGCCTATCTATGTTGCTGCGCATATTTCAAATGATAAAGATCAACAAATCGTTCATAGTCAAAGAAAAGAGAATTTTGTATAGTGTATAAAAGATAAAATGAAATTAATAAATGATGTAAAATAAGTAAAGCATCAGCAAATACTTTATTTTGTGAGAGTCGCGTTTTTAATCTGTCATACTCTTATCAAATACAAGCAAAATTAATGCTCAATGATAAAAAAAATTATCTTCAACTCATTGTTAGCTGTCGCTTGCTAATAGAATCAAATTAATTTAATTTTAGAGATTTTTAAGTGCGATAACATAATGATTTTTTATTGTATCGTTGGTATTTTTCAACCTAAATTCTTGCTGAGAAAAATATTTTTTTAAATTATAGATGAGTCTTTGCTGTGGATGGAGTGGAAATGCTCTATTCATGTGGATCTGCTTCTTCTCCCCTTTTTAAGAGAGAAGAGATACTAATGGTGGCAGCTCTCTACCATGGTACAAAACACCTACTCCTTTCCTGTGGTTTGGCTTGGATGATTTATTTATGCCTAACTGGACAATCAGGTTTGTATAATAATCAGATTTAATTTTTTAATCTATTGTTTGCAGGATGACTTTCAATTAACCTACAGCTTTTAGCAGAAATAACTTTTCAAAGTCTCACTAGATGGCCCCACGAATACATGCAGTGGCAGTGGGCGTTAAAGGAATATGTTTCGTATCAGTTCCACGCCATTTGAAAATGTCTCCCAAAGTGTCATAACAAACCGAAGATCGTATATTTATTGTTAAAAATTGTTATTTATGTAGCGAAAATGCCATACTATTGCTACGATAGTGGTCTGCAACTTTCAGAAACCGACCTAAGCCGTCTAGAGCAGTCCTGGTGCATTACATTGGCCACCTTATTCACCAGATCTTAATCCATGTGATTTCTTTCTTTGGGGTCATATGAAAGATTTGGTGTACAAGAAGAAGCCGACAGACCTTATTGGCCACAAAAGGTCCATAACTGACTCATTTGCAAGCGTTGAAAGAAAAACTCTTTAACTTGTAACTGACAACTTTGTGACTAGGTTGCGCTATTGTATCACCTCTGACGGTTCTCACTTTGAAAACATTCTGCATTAAAAACTTTTTCAACGTTATTTTCAGTAAAAAAATGTTTGTAGTGTTATCTGCAACGACTCAAGGGTTATTTCAGTTAGAAGTTGTATGTTAATTAAAAATCACCCTGCGAATCTGTGTATTAAATACTCGAAAGTAAACGAAAATAGGGAAACAAGTTAAAATATTGTAAAATATAGGATGAGTTAGGGGAACGTTTGTTCAATTAAGTAGCAATTAAAACTGACTATTAAGTAGATACTAATTCATCTTCTTTTAAGAATGAAATTTGGAATATTCTTAATTACCGTATTAATGAATTTCCAAAGCACAAGTAATTGATTTATTATATTAATTAATGGAGTTCTAGAAAATGTACGTTTTATTTTTTAAAAAGTGTCTAATTTAATTTCATTATTTATATTTTGTGTTATAAGTTTTGAAATGAAAGTTTCCTGTTGTATTATACAACGAAGCATTAATTTTCTTGCAAAAATTGTTATTTTTCTGTTGAATAAACATAAATAGCCTTATATCCTAATGTTTCTTATGCCTTTTCAATGCATATTTCTTGTCTAAATCTATTTAGAGTGTTTGTTTTCTGAAATTACATAAAATATCACGTAATTCTCGAATTGCATGAGAGAAGACTTCCCGAAACGAGAAAACACTAATATTGAAGTTAGAGTTTAGGTAATTAAATTTCGATTTCTTAAAACTTTGAAAAGCTTTAGGCGAAGAAACAAATCATAAAAGTTTCGTGTAAGCCATATTTAGGATCCAAGTTATGCAAATTTATTCAAATTAACCTTTTTTGAAACTTTAATTTTCCAGTTGATATACAGGGTGTCGCAAAAAAGAGGAATAAGCGTTTATTTCCTTAAATATTGATCCTAGACATACACTTCCATTACAAAGTTTCATCAAATAAGATCAGAATTTGTATAAAAATACTTTTATATCCAAATGGACTGATAATAAAAAATTACAAAAACTAAATTTTTATACGGCCCCCGCAGAGCAAAAACATCATGTAAAATGCTTTTCTTAACTCATCTAGTCGATACAAAGTTACACGCTTTTAAAACTTACAGAGATATAAGAAGATAAAATTATTGACTTAGACCGCTTTTCAATATCTCTTACTGCTGCTTGAACCAGTCTCTCGATTTCGATGTACATATTAAGGATAATATACATATTTAAAAAATATTTAAAGGATGGAATCAGCAAATAACAATGTATTTGTTAACTCTTTTTAAATAAAAAATAGTCAAAGAATACAGGAATTGAAGTATTTACAAAAAGAGTTCATTTTCTGAACCTTCAAAAAATATCCACAGTGACATATCAGCAGTGAGGCCTTTCTTCCCAAAAACAAGCAGTGCTAAAAATATCACGAGAATACAATTGAAATACAATTTTAAAACAAAAATAGCTTTGCCTTCAAATAGTCCAAACTTGCAGCTATAATTATCTGAATTGTATTTTATAAACTTATAGTTCTTTTGTTTCGGTGAGTGACTTTTAACAACAGAAATCGAATACGTAGTAACCAGCCAAGTTCCCATTGAAGCAACATGAAAGTGAATCCGAAATCTAAAATCAGCCAACGAAAAAAAAATCAAAAGCGCGAAGGCGAACCATCGGTGATAATGAAAGGGGAAAAGGAACTTTAGTTGAGCTAGCACAAAAAAGGAGCATACGAAAATCCAGTTCTGTCTAAGTTCTAAGACAGAAAGAATAGCTATTCGCTTTCGCTCCTTATGTCATATGCTTGTACGCAATGAGCGAATTTTAGTGCTTTTCAGAATTATTTGGCGTGCAGCCTCATCCTGTGTCTGTCTTACTGTTTCATTCATATTCTGTCTTCTTTTCTCGTTTTTATCTTTTTCGGTGATAATTAACCTATCAGTGATACCAACTTTGTTTCTGTGGCAGTTTTCCTTGAAATTTTATTAATTTTTCTAAAGTTAATTAAAAAATAATTGAATAGATGGAGACCATTTTGAAATAAGCAAATTTATAGAAATTTCGTTTCTAGGCAACGGTGTAACTTCAAAACACTTAACCTTTATTTTTTACGCACAAAAAATTAAAAATTAAGCGAAATTTTGTCATTTTTCGAAGATATCTTTCCAAAATACGAAATCGCAAAAAAATATTTTTACTCAATTTTAAAGTTGAAAAAAATTGGCTTTTCAGTGACACAAATTTCATTTCTGTTTCATTTATTTTTTTCACTTTTTAATAAATTTGTCAAGATTAATAATTATACACAATTTGCAATAATATTTTTTTTATTGTTAAATAACAAGAATACATACGAAGAACTGTTGCCAGAACTTATTAACTAAAATAAAAGTTTTAAAGAAGACAATTCACAATTAAGAACAATTCACAAGAGTTGATTAAAAACTTTTTATCAGAAACAACTATTGATTTAGTTTATTTTCATTCATTTTAATTATCAAAAATTTTCTATTTAATTTTCTGTCCCAAAACGCCTATTAAAACCTTTATTATCCCATACCATTTGTGAAAAAATTAAGTACTTTTATAACGAATATTAAAGCCTTATGGAGAAAATTAGCTATCGCCAATTTTTAAAAATCGTCTGGTCTAATTGATATGGACGAGTTTTCTGGTTTCTTTACTTACATTAAAAACCTTGACTTTATCTGCTTGTATATTGGACTTCCACTTTGAAGATTCTATTGACTTAGCATTAAACCCGAATTATGTAGTACAGGCAATTAAATGGAAACAAACAAAGCAGATTACTCGTCCATTCGCATTTTAATTAAAAAACGCTTAAGACGATAAAAGAATTATGTGCATTACAGTATTTTATAATACAAAAGTATTTTCTACCTTAAAATATTAGACTTCAAAGCATTTTAATCCCGAGCAACGCTGGGTATATCAGCTAGTATCTTAAATAAAAGTCATTGTGGTTATTTGAGTGGATATGTGTGTATGTAAGTATAATACACCTCTCCTCTTAAGCCACTAGATCGATTACAGCCACATTTTGCACACTTATCATTTAAAACAAGAGGAACATTATTGTCACCTTTTCGATGTCCAAAAGATTCAGATAATTAGAAATTTACCGAAACCGCTTTTCCGCAGTAACTTCGGAGCAATTTGTTTCAAAATAATATTTTTATGCCATCTGAAACTTTCAATTTTCACTGATACTAATTTTTATAAACGTGCAATTTTTCCATCATCCCTTACTATTTTTTAAAAATTTGATAAAAACTTGATTGCATGTAGAGGATTTTGAAATTAAAACAAATTTATAGAAACTTCGTTGCTAGGCAACGGTGGGACTTTGAACTAATCTACCTTTATATCTGTTTATTTTTGTAAATATTTAATATAAGATTATAATCAACTTGTCAAAGAACAAAAGTTAATCAAAGCATGTCTGCAACTTTGAACCTCTAAACATTGTGTCTCAAAACAAACTTTGGAAAATACGTGAATGACTAACCTAAAATTTTAGACTGGAATAAATGGATACAAACCAGTTCTTAGGACAAGTGACATAGAGTAGCCTTCTCGTGAATGCCTAGCTTTAGAGATAGGCATATATTTCCAATTGGAAAAATTCTTTAAATGGCGATAAGAGTTATATTGTATGCCGTTTGAGTCAATCAATGTAACGCTGAAAATATAGCAAAGTCTAAATTGTTAAACAGTCCCCCGGTCCTATTAGTTATATTCAGGAAATTATTATTGACACACGAACATTTTTAATAAACAAGATTCAACTTTTCTGCCACTAAAACTGACCAAGTTATGAAATTTGGAATATCTGCGTTTTAGACGTTCCCCATGGCCTCCTAGAGGAAAATCCTCCTATCAAAGGGCAAAGCTTTCTCGAAGCGACCATTGATTGTCTTAAAATAATGCAAGTCAAAGCTTCGGAACTCGGCCAGTCTAGTCTCAAAAGAATGAAATTTTTGTTGTTTAAAATATTAGTCTATCAATGATAATATGATTAATAGGAACGAGGGATTGTATAAAAGTTTAGACTTCGTAATTTATTGTCTCAAACAACATAAAAAATATTTTTTTACGTCATTTAAAGCATTTTTCCAATTGAACTTATATGCGGATCTCTAACGGATAGAAATTAGTTATTGGGCCACGATTAGAGTGGATGTCCCTAATAAAAAATTTAATATTTTCCGGGAAAATATCAAATTTTGAAGTTGATGTCTAGTATATCTTCCATAGAGACTAAGGAGGTTAATATGCCCCATTTTGAAAAAGAACTTTAAAACTGCTCATATACTCAAAGATGGAATGGGAGAAATATTCTTACTCAATTCATTTATGAGGTTTTAATTAAAGTTTTAAGGTCATAGTAGTGCAGTATCATATCGAAAAGATTCATAAACACTTACAAACTCAAAAATTTTTTCATTGAAACGACTCAATTTACCTTATATAAATTTTTGCTGATAATCCAATCACAAATTATACGGTTTAAATGATTTTTCTTTTGTACTCGGAAATCGCATAAATCTATTTATGATGTATTGGGGTAAAAAAACTAAATGTGGGAGTGGTAGCGAAAATTTTACTTTTATTTTCCTCTTGGAAAAATTTGAAAAATTGATGTAGGTGGTATTCCTAGTTAAACGACGACATACAGGATGTCCACAATTATTGTTAGGGTTTCCTTATCTCATAACTCTTGATTTCAGAACATGACGATAAATATTATTACTTATTTATAAAGTACAACTCAGAACGTTTTTCAATAACACAACCAAATTAAGTAATTTCCACATGGCAGGCAGCCTTTCGTGGCAAGTAATCCATTGACATTGGACCCGTCACTTAGCTCAGATTTCTATTTATCACACACTCAGGCAAGTTAATTAAATAACTTCACAAAATACACTTAAGGTGGACTGTAGACACTCGTTTATTTCTCATTGCGAGAGCCGAAAAATATCACAACACTCTCTGCGGCTGCTCGAAGAGCACTAAATTAACACGTGATCAGTCGGGAGTGCGCATGCGCCAACATCCCGCCCGGCCTTACATGTTCACATGCAAGAACTTACAAATTATTTATACATATTACAATTTTCATGAGTATTTACACAACCAAACTTAATACTAGTAGTTGTACAAGTAAATAAATGTTATACATCAATATATCAATATGAATACACAATAAACGTTTCTTATACAATTACTTTTGCATGGAATGATAAAGACAGTTCTTAAATAATTTTTCAATTAATATTCGATGTAAGATTCTCATTAATTAAGTTTAAGAACAAATGATATAAAAATATACATATAAATCACAATAATAAAATGCAATTTGAGTTTAATAAATAATGCAAACTGAATACCTAAAATAAATGCGATTGTTATTTTCAGAAAATATTCACTTTTCAATAGGCAGTACACTCAATTTGTTGATGGACCTTTTATAAATGCCTTTACTGGTTTTGACATCTACAACTCTTACTTTATTATCCTATCTTGGATATAGAGCTATTACACGTCCCATTATCCATTTACATGGAGGGAGATTTTCTTCCCTGATTAAAACTATGTCCCCTATTTTAAGATTTTCATTATTAACTACCCATTTTTTTCTTTGTTGCAGACCATTTAAATATAAAAGGCTCCGTCTTTTCCAGATTGTTTGTACTGACTTTGTAATTCTCTGCCAAACATTAAGGCGATTTGTTTCAAAGTCTACAAGAGATGGTTCAACTATTGCCGTTATCGGCCTTCCTATCAAGAAATGTGCCGGTGTTAGTACTTCCAAGTCGTCAACATCGGCTGAAAGTGGTGTAAGCGGACACGAACTTAGAATGGCTTCAATTTGGGTAGTTAGTGTTAGAAGTTCTTCGTAGCTGAATTTTGAATTTCCTGCTACGCGTTTGAAATGGTATTTAAATGCCCTGATATTTGCCTCCCAGAGTCCTCCCCAATTTAGACTTCTAGGGGAAATGAAGGACCATTTAAAGTTTTCTTCTGCAGAAAACGCATATAAAGACTAATTTCTATCTCTGACCAATTTATTCAAATCTCTTAATGCTCTGTTAGCCCCTACCATGTTAGATCCATTATCAGAAAAAATCTTACGGCATTTACCTCTTCTAGAAATAAATCTTTTCAAAGTAGCTATTAAAGACTGAGAAGTTAGATCACTGATTATTTCAAGGTGTATGACTTTTGTTACTAAGCAAATGAATATACAAACATAAACTTTTATTTCAGGACCTTTCCTTTGATATTTATTTTTAATTAAGAATGGTCCACATAAATCTATTCCTGTTGAACTAAATACTTTATCTGGAGTAATTCTTTCCTTTGGCAAATTGCCCATTTTTTGAGAATACTCTTTTGGTTTAAGTTTAAAACAAACAATACAGTTATGCACAATTTTTTTACATACATTTCTCCCATGAATGGGACAATATTTTTGTCAAATCTGAAAAAGCAAATGTTGGGGACCAAAATGAAAATATTTTTTATGGTAATACCTTACAATCATTTCAGTTAACTTACCTTTTGAGGGTAGTATTATGGGATGTTTACCTGAATATGGTAAATGGGAATTTTCAAGTCTTCCTCCTACCCGCATTACACCTTTATTATCTAGAAAGGGAGATAAATTTAGAATTTTACTCTTATTCGAAATATTATCACCAGACATCATGGCTGTGACTTCTGCATAGAACACTTCAAACTTACATTGCTTGATTAAATAATGCTCTGCCTCTGACAGCTCTTCCGATGTCAATAGTCCCTTACTTTTACTCTCTGGATTTCTACAATTAGAAATAAACCTGAAAAGAAAACTCAATATTCGAACTTCAGTTAAAATTCTATTACTACGGTTAACTATGTAATCAAAGAATGTTTTGTTAGAATTTAAAGTTAACACAATATCGTCCTTAGAGTTCTTAGATTTGAGTTCAGGTAAGTAATCTTCATCTGGATCTGAACACTCACAAACAGTTTCAGGAAGTTCATCAGATTGTAAAACTGATGTTCCATTCCACCACCCTTCATTATGTAGAAGAGATTCAACTTTAAGTCCCCTAGACAATAGGTCTGAAGGATTTGATTTTAATTCACGTATATAAAGATCATTGGTTTCAATAGAGCTAGAGCTATCGCGACACTTAGTCATTTCAGGTTGTAATAGAAATGAGGGACTCCACCACAGTTCACACAGCTGTAGTTTAACTGGATCCATTCCTCTTGATATTAGATCCGCTGGGTTCTGTTTTGATGGCACATGATTCCATTGCTCTGCCACAGTTAGAGTTCGAATGATAGATATTCGATTAGCAACAAAGGTCTTAAGATCTTTGCATTCCTTTTCCAACCATGGCAGAACAATAGTGCTATCTGTCCAAAAATAGGCTTTCGAAACCTCTAGTTTTAGAGATCTTAAAACTCTTCTCATCAATTTAGACAATAGAACTGCAGCACAGAGTTCTAGCCGCGGTATTGTCACAAACTTAAGAGGCGCTACCCTGGATTTACTAATGAGTAGCTTCACCTCAGAGCCACCATAATAATTGATGGATTTCACATAGATGACCGCTCCATATGCCATTTCTGAGGCATCAGCAAAGCCGTGTAATTCTACACTAATAGACTGTTCACTGAGAATCCATCTCGGAATATTGATAAGGTTTACAAACTTTAAGGAATTAAGAAAACTTTGCCACTCAGTATTTTCTTTCGATGGGAGAGTGTCTCCCCAATCTAATTTTAACAACCACAATTTTTGTAAAAACATTTTAGCTTGAGTGACGATTGGACCTAATAGACCCAATGGATCAAATATCCGTGCTATTTGAGATAACACAGCTCGTTTAGTGTATACTTCACTTTCCTCTATTATCAAATTAAAGCCAAAACAATCTGGTTGTGGTTTCCAAAGTATACCTAAAGTTTTAGTTTCCTTACTAAATGAATAATCAGATTCTTTCATTTCATCACACAGAAGGGACTGATTATTAGCTGACCATTTGTGTAGCTCCATGCCACCTCCATCAAACAAAGATATGAGCTATTGTTGCATATCCTTAGCTTTAATTAGATTATCCTCACCTGTTAAGACGTCATCCATATAGACGTCCTGTAATAGTACAGATGATGCTAACGGAAAGTCCTTTCCCTCATCTATAGCCAACTGCTGCACTGTCCTTGTTGCCAAGAAGGGCTCACTAGTTGTGCCATACGTTACAGTGCATAATTTATATACTTTTACTGGATCATTCACTTCCGCTTTGAATAATATTCTGAAAAGATCTCTTTGGTTAGAATCGATCAGTATCATCCGATACATCTTTTTAATGTCAGCAACAAAGGCAAACTTATGTTTTCTAAACCTCAGCATAATGCTCAAGAGATCATTCTGAATTGTACCTCTGTTAAACTGTATGCAATTTAATGATTTTCCGGAAGAAGTTAACGCGCTTGCATTGTACACGACTCTCAAGGGTGTAGTGTTTGATTCCGGACGAAATACACAATGATGCGGAATATAATAATTTACATCTGGTTCTTCATATTCTATTACTTCTTCCATATGACCCATATGTAAATACTCTTGCATAAAAATCTTATAAAGTTCACAAAGTTTAGGCTCTCTACGTAGGTGATTCCACAACGAATTTAAACATTTTTCAACCTTTTTTCTCGATTCACCAAGACACGGTGGGTCTTCTTTTATTGGCATTTTTACCAAAAATTTTCCGGTTTCAGTTCTAGAATAGTTTTTGAGAAAATGCTCTTCGCATATTTCTGCTTCTTTAGTCACAGAAATCTCAGACTCTCTCTCAATGTTTTCAATTTCCCAAAACTCCTTTAAAGTTTTTTCTAACTCTGAATTGTCTGTTATAAGCCCACAATGTATTTCAGCTTCTTCCTTAGCTAGAAGACTCCCACTTACAATATAGCCGAAAACGCTATTTTGTAATCTTAAATTTGTATCATGAAGATAAATTTGACCTGGTTTTAAAAGCTCATAGAAATATTCTGCACCTACAAGAAAATCAATTGGACCAGGCTCATAAAATTTATCATCAGCTAATTTTATGTTATTTAAAGATGAAACATTAATCTCAAGAGTCTTAGAAGGCGTAAATTCAGTTATCTTTGGAACTACCAAAAAACTTAAATTTAACTCAAAACTCTTGTCTCTATTTAAAATCGTTGTACTAGCTTTAGATTTTATATTCAAAGACAAATTATTTATTCGTAATACAGAAATATCAATCTTTTCTCCTTTCAATTGATGTCTACTAATTTTTTGCTTATAAAATTTGAATTTGCGCCGACGTCCAACAACCCTCTACATTCATAACAATTACCCGATTCATCTTTAATCAAACAAACAAAAGTACTTAGCAGAACACTTTTTAAATAATTAGCAAGATTGCACGATGTTTGGAATAAATTATTTTCTTTCGAAAAGGTTCGAAAATGGGCGCGGAAGCGTCCAAGGCCGAATGTGGATACTCTTTCTTTGATTACTCATATTCTGCGAAATCGTCTCTTTATTTATTTTTGGTTGGCGAGGGTAATGCAGGGAAATATGGTGTTTTTTCTTACAAATACCACAAACGAATTTACTTCTACAATTATTTGCTCTATGATTCCCTTTCTCCAGGCAATTAAAACATAAAGAATCTGATTTCACAAACTCAACTCTTTCACTAACCGACATGTATTTATAAATAGGACATTTATACAAAGGATGAATTTCATCGCAAGATAAAATACATTTAGAATCTTTTACATCAGTTAGAAAAACTTTCGACACATTTTTGTGATAACTATTTTTATTACTCGGCCTAGAATCATTAATTACAGGTTTTCCCTTTGAAGTATAATATAAATCTATCTCCTTGGCCAATTCAATGGGTTGAAACCAAGAATTATTCTGTCGCACGCTAATAAAACACATAACCTCTTTATCAAGTGTTTGCCATATTTTATCCGATACCACTAATTTTTAAAAGTTTCAAAATCGGAAACATTTCTTAATTTCAAATAATAATCCCAAATAGTAATTAATCTAGACGCGAATTGCATATACGTTTCATTTGTCTCTGACGTTGTATATTTTTAAAATTCTCTAAAGAAACTTGTGGTGTAGGCTCAAATTCTTTTAACACTATGGCTTTAACTTTTGAATAATCTCCCAATTCGTCATCTTTAATATATGTAATAACATTTGATGCTTTTTCCCCAAACAAATTTAGAAGAATTTCCGCTTTAAATTTCTCTGGGACATTTTTGGAAATGAACGCTCTTTCCAAAGATGAAAAGAAATAACTAAACCCTTCCGGTCGATTTGGAAGTTTGACCATTAGAGTTCTAATACTTTTAATGAGAGAGTCTAGAGATTCTATACTTTCTTTTTTATCATTTTCACCGGAATTTTCATTCTTATTTTCTGAGTTAGATTCTGATCTTAAGCGCGCAAGCTCAAGTTCTGCTTTCACTCTCTTCAGTTTAATTTGTTCCAAATTCATCTGCCCTTGTTCTGCTTTCGCTTTCTCTAAAGCAATTTCTTCAAGATGTTTACGCTCTTCGACTGTGGAATTCACTAAAGCTTCCACAAACTCTGTGTCTTTTTTATAATAATTGCTTTTTTTAATTAAATCTATTAATTGAACAATCGTAGCTTTTTTATCAAAAGCTAAACCTAACTCAGTTGCAATAACTTTTAGATCTGCTTTGCTACAGTTCTTCAACATTTTGAAATTTCTTAACTAAATATCAGACTGAAAGTCACTAACCTTCAATTGAAGATAATCCTCATTTTCAAAAGTTTCGTTTTAAAGACGCGTGTCTTTACACACATGGCACTCGTAAGTCGCACAGTTCCGGTTACTCCGGCGAGCCAAGGACCAAAATGGACCCGTCACTTAGCTCAGATTTCTATTTATCACACACTCAGGCAAGTTAATTAAATAACTTCACAAAATACACTTAAGGTGGACTGTAGACACTCGTTTATTTTTCATTACGAGAGCCGAAAAATATCACAACACTCTCGGCGGCTGCTAGCAGAACACTAAATTAACACGTGACCAGTCGGGAGTGCGCATGCGCCAACAGACATTTCTCTGTAAAATGAGTTCAATCTCGATGTGTTACGAGTAACACTTAAATACTTAACTGCACATGTATAAAGACTTTGTACTTTATACTGACCTTACCCAAAATACATCGAGAGTGATCTCAATTTCCGTCCGAGCATCAATGGACTGCATGCTGCGAAAGGCTGCCAAATGGACGTTATTAATCTTTATTTGTGTCATTAAGAAACTTAGTTGTAATTTATGAATATGTAATAATATTAATCGTCATGTTCTTTAAGCAGAAGTTATGAGTTAAATAAATCCCAGCAGTATTTTGTGGACATGCTGCATTAATGAATGCTGTATAAAATGCCTCAGTTTTCCAGATTTTCTTTTCAGAAAAAATTGATTACAAGAAGTACACGTTTGGAGAACGCTTCTACACTGATAAATTAGTTTGTCACAATATAATTGAAAACCCTGTCAATCAAATATGTGGAGGTACATTCCTTTTTTATTACGAAGGTTTCAACATTCAAGCATTCCTTGCCTACACTCCAGGATGGGTGCGGATTTTTCTGAGCTCGTTCTTGGTAACTGGATTTCTTTCATCATTTTTTATCATTTATTACTCACTATTATATATTTTCACCAGTCTAAATAAATCTTACGTTAATAAGAGAAGCTTTTCGAAAGGAATTAAACTATCATAAAGTGACTAATCGTCATGTTTATCTGGGTCAGTTTCGAATTGCGACTCTTTGTCCCGGATTTTTCCCGAATTTTAATGAAAAGTTCCAGTTTATTTTTATTTTATTCGGTAAATAAACCACATAAAAAGGATTAACTAGATTGAAAAGTTGACAAAAGCTTTTCAAGAATCCTCCTTCCCGACTTATAGTATGCTTGAATACTGAACATGAAGACTATCTGTACGGACTAGGATAATCTTCTACAGTTCATCATCACAAGCACAGATAATTTTTTATTGACAGTTCTATGTATTCAGCCCTGTGCCCATAAAATAATAAAGAATAGTGCCCAGAACTGTATTTCTACTAAATATTTCATCGTACATGAAGTTTTCTTACTTCATTGCACTTGCTTATTGTGTTTATTATTACTTTACCGATTATTGTATCTCACAGTCTTGTACATTCATATGCCCATAAGTAGTTGCAAGAATTTTCTGGTTTTCTCAATAAAGTTGTTGGGAAGATTACATATCTGCCAGTCGGTACTGTGTTTCTTTGGGGGTTTGGATATTTCTTTCTTACAAATATGCCCAATCCATTTTCAGGGAACCACCAAAGTTGCGTGTTCAGAGGCATAGAGTGGCGTTTATGTGTGTAATATTATTGAATAGTGTCGCTTTGCTGTGACCAACGTTCATGAAATGAAAGAAATTGTAAAATGGATTATTTATATTTCTTATCTCTTTCTTTTAGTTTTGAAATATTTTTAATAAATAAGTCTTTTATTGTTCCTGAATATTTTTATTTTATTCAGTTAGTAATTTTTTTTTTGTTTCGCTCGGATTCAATGGGGACCCGTATTGAAGTTCAGAAAGTCTTATTTTTAATACAATTTAGAAAAGAAAAAAAATTGTAAAAATAAAAATGGTGTATCTGTAATTAAGAAGTATTGTAACATAATCGAAATAAGATTATTAAATTAAAATGAATATCTTGAGAATGCGTAAATTTAGTCTTTTAATGAAAATAAGTTACTTGGCAAACATATTTTTCTGGTAACTACAATGCAACCATAACCTCAAAGTTTTTACAAATACCGATTGCACGAGCTTCTCACAGTCTGTGTATTTAGTTGCCATATATGCATCTACCTGCTTAGAGATAATCAACTTTGACGTCATGACAAATGACTTTCATGAAAAGCACTATCATAGAATATGTAATTAAAATGAATTGTATGTGTGACGAAAATTGAATGATTTCAGAAGAATGCAAATTATGAAGCTACTCTATCGGAGAAAATATTTGCAATCGTCTTGCCAAATATTAAGGAAAATGAAAAATTTATCAAAATAAAGTTTTTACCTAGTTTGAGGCTGAACCAGTTGATACATTTGATTGCATGTAAAGTTTTACTAGTGTAAGAATACCTTTATGTCCAGACATATTTTTAAAAATTTATAAGGATGCTGCTGCATTATTTATTTATAGTCAGTTGATAGAATCAGAAACAAAGCATCAAGGCAGAAACTTTCGGTTCGAGTATTGCGAATTTCCCAGAAATATCACAGTTCAATCTGAAAAAATCGGGAGTGCATCATAATTTTTCGGAATGAGCATTGTTCGCGCACCGCTGTCTTTGTATCAGCGTCAGATGGCGCTACTGTTCCTTATTTTTAAGATAGTGACCTCGATTTAATAAAACAGTACAGTCCATGAGGCTTGTGTGTGATGTGTCTTTTTCTGAGCTATGACTTTGTGTTTGTGCTAACCATTTTTGGTCCGACTGAGCATGGAGCCAGTAGTCTGTGATGTTTGGAAATTGGAGTTTTGTGAGTGTGTTTCCAGAGTTGTGATGTAGAGATTTATAAAACGTGATTTGTGTTGATTTTAGCAGATTCGGCATGTTGGATGGTGCTTTCTGGTAAGTGAAATAATTGGTTTAATTGTAGATTGAGATGAGAAATAGTCTAATTGGTGGAAGTTTTATTGCTGTTGGTTTTATCCGATGTTAATTGCTTTATTTATGAGTTACTTTCTGTTTCGTGTTGGTTGCGTTCGCCGGTGGTTTGGATTGTTTTAGATTTGGGTTTGAATTTTTAATCTACACTTCTGTCAATACGTGTATAATAGTTCTTGTGATTAGTATAGGGATAGCATAGGCTTAATAATGTCTGTTAAATTGAATCTTAGGAAAGATGAGCTAATCACGATTGCGGAAGAAATGGGTTTGATGGTTCCAGACAAAGCGAAAGTGGTGGATCTAGTGATGTGTATAAGGACGATATTGAGTTAGTGCGTAATCTTGTGGATGGTATTTTGGAAGAAAAGAGAGAAAAATCGGAACGAGAGAAACGAGAGTATGAAATAGAGAAAATAAAGTTAGCCCAATTAGAAAAACAGCTAGAAATTGCGAATGCGAGAGAGAATTTGGCTAACACATCTCAAACTACCGAAATCAGAGAACCCGGTTCCCTAACTAATAATTTGGGGCCATGCATTGCTCAGCAGATCTAACTCGACCCATCTCTCCGGAAACTTATTCTTAACAAGCGCGCAAATAATGCTCGAAGCACGTTTTAGGTTTCCTCTTTCAAATCCAGTCGCCACAAATGGAATTCCGGAGTTTAATTCACGTCAGATTCCTCTCTCTGCTTTGGAACGAAGCAGGTGCATCTAATTTCAAATGAGAAGGGATTGCCAGAATTCTCATCGCGGGGAGATGAGATCATCCTTGATGAGGCTACAGAGAAACAGTTCTCTACTGAACGACATTCGTTCAATTTATGAGGGGGGAAAACAAGACAAAGATTGTTTGTTTTACCACCTCCCGTCCTATCCCTATTTGATAGCCGCTAAATTGGGAGCACGTAGAAAGAGAGTGATAGCTTACAAGGAACACAAGTTATATTTTGTAGTTTCAGACAGCAAAGATTTTGGATACATTTTTATTGCTCGCCATTTGAGTCGGCCATTTTATTTCTGCCATCTCCACTCGTTTTGCTTCACTCGGCATTCCTATTTAGTTCTTTTTGTACTCCACCTCTTGATGACAAGTAAACATCACACTCTCGACCAGTGTTGGGTAAGAGATTCACCCTGTTTGGCCAGCAATATGGACATCAACTCTCGCCTTGCTTCGGAAAATTCTATCAGAACTATAAGATCACACAAAGACTTAAAAATCTGTACCTTGCGTAATTGACAATAATAGACAAAGGACGCGCACAAGCGAGAAGCGAACTGCACGTAAGTCTCCGATGGCAACCTCTGAGCTTTTTTTTTAAAAATTACTCAGGCATTCTTGGGAGTGGGTTCAGATTCCTTTAACACTAACTCCTTTATCTTTCATAATCGCTATAAGTCCTCCCAACTAACATACGCTAGTAAATTATTTACTTTTTCTCCCAAAATATTTAAAAGAATCTCGGCTTTTAATTCATTAGTACAGATTTATTCTGAATGCTTTTTCCAAGAATGGAAAACAGATCTACGATTCTGACCTAACAGGCACTGGGATCGTTAGGGTTTTCAACACTCTTAATTAAACTTTCC
>BGPR01004906.1:46368-86266 GCA_013235015.1 Araneus ventricosus
GAAATTAAGGGACTTTTAAAACTGGTTAAAGAGCCAGATGAGCAACTGAGGGAATTGAATGGAAGTTCATTCCGCCGAGAGCGCCTTCCTTTGGTGGCTTATGGGAAGCTGCAGTAAAGTCTGTAAAATGCCATCTTAAGAGAATCGTGGGCAGGTCAAATCTAACATACGAGGAGTTTTTGACTGTGTGCATCCAAATCGAGGGAATTTTAAATTCCAGACCCCTGTGCCCCTTATCGAGCAGTGCGGATGATTTAAACGCCTTAACACCCGCTCATTTTTTAATAGGCAGGTCAATGAACTCTATAATTGAACCTAATTTAACTGATTTAAGTGAGAGTGTCCTTAAGAGATGGCAACGGGTGACCAGGTTGGTGCAGCTTATTTGGAATAAGTGGCATCGAGGCTATCTAAGTGAATTGCAGCAACGTAACAAGTGGCAATTCCAAAAGAAAAATGTAAAGGTGGGTGACCTGGTTGTCCTGATTGAAGACAATATGCCTACCTTTAAATGGCCCTTGGGCAGAATTACAAAAATATATAGTGGAAATGATACTCTAATTAGGGTCGTAAGATCCTCATCCACAACTTTTTACTTTTTTAAGAATGATTGGTTTTTACTCATTTATATAAAATTTTTTACCATGTTTTAGGTCATTTTTTCCTTGTTGCAAGCTTTTTATAGACTTCATATATTGACACCTCATGCCGTATGACACTCCTTTTAACTGAACTCCTATACTAAGATTTTATCCAAGACCATATGTTTGGCGCAGCATAATCAAAAATGGTTTTTGCGCCAGTAAACTCTACCAAACCAAACCTGATTTGTTGGCGCGAGATTTCAATTTAAAGTTGAAATCACTCATGGACGATCCGACCGTTCATGGCGCATTGGGAAAATCAATAGACCAAGTGTACACAATAGAATTTAAAAAGCGCGGATTGCCACATACACACATTTTAATTGTTCTACGGGCGGCTGACAAGTTTTCAACATCTGAGCATATAGATACAATTGTGCGTGCTGAGGATTCCATCATCGATTGAAAATCTGGCGACTGCATGAAATTGTAACAAAATGCTTAATGCATGGCCCCTGTGGCATTGACAATCCTGAAGCACCTTGCATGGAAGCAGGCCAATGCAAAAAAATGTTTCCAAGAGAATTTCGAACTGAAACTACAATGAATATGAGTGTCTACCCTTTGTATCTCAGATTCCCAAGTGACAAAACATTTGTGCGAGGAAGAGAAATGTATAACAGATTCGTTGCCCCTTACAATCCTTACCTGTTGCTGAAATATAACGCGCACATCAACGTCGAAGTTTGCACCTCTCTGCGAGCGGTGAAATATATTTATAAATATATTTACAAAGGATTTGGCTGCGCAACCATGGTTTTGTCTGCAGGATAGGTCCAATACAATGAGATTGAAAACTACATTGGCGCACGGTATATCAGTGCACCTGAAGCAATGTGGCGATTGCTTGGGTCACACATGCATGACCGATCACATCCAGTGATGAGACTGCCTGTTCATCTCCCAAACGGAAACGCGTCACGTTTAAGGACGGCCACGAAGAGGAGGCCTGGGAGGCTGCAAGATCAAGACAAACGATGCTCGAGTCATGGTTCCAGTTAAATCAAAGCGATCCTAATGCTCAAACATTATTGAACACTGACATTCCATACAATTGCGTGTACGATCGTAATAACTGGAAAAGACGAAAGAGAGGAGGTCACAAAATAGTCGCGAGAATGTACGTGTTGAATGTCAAAGACGCTGAACGATTCTACCTACGCATGATGTTGCTTCATGTTCCTGGTGCTACAAGCTTTAAATTTCTTCGAACAGTTGACAACGTCATTTATGACACTTTGAAGCAAGCAGCGTTTCACCGTCACTTGCTGAATTCAGATGAAGAGTGGGATCATTGCTTACACCTATCAAATGCCAAGGCAACTACGTCAGATCTTCGCCTTTATTCTCTGCTTCTGTAACCCGACTAATGCGCTCCAACTGTGGAACAAATACTCGATCGATATGTCTCTCGATTATTTGCGCAACAACATCGAAGCAGCTTATTGGATTTAAGTTACCAATTCCTCTTCTCGACACATCAGTTTCGTCAGTGAGATCAACATCTCCGGAAGCAGATAAACTGTACCAAGCAATGCTCATAATTATTGATGAAATTACGATGCTCACAAATGATGGCTTTCGTTGTATTGACTCTCTTTTGCGAGATTTGATGAATAACGATAAGCCTTTCGGAGGCACAGTTATAATAATCGGAGACGACTTCAGACAGACACTTCCAATTGTTCCAAAAGGTACACGAGCAGATGTCATCGAAAGTTGCATAAAATCAAGCCCGCTTTGGAGCAATTTCACTCACAACAAATATTCGCTGCGCTGGACAAGCAGAGCACAACAGTGGCTATTGAACATCGGATCAGGCAATCTTCCTGATATTTCAGGATTACCTTGCAATTCCATCGAAATACCTCAGGAAATGAAGCCATTTACAGCGAAAACTTGAACGACATGGAAGTCGAACAACTAGCAAAGCGTTCATTTTAGCTCCAACCAACAAGAAGACACTGGAAATGAATCGGTCAATCATCGCAAAACTACAGGATGAGCCTTATACCTTTTACAGCTCCGATTCAATAATATCCGAAGATCAGAACGACCTGCAAAACTATCCACCTGAATTTCTGCATGCTTTAACTCCATCAGGCATACCACCCCACGCATTGATGCTTAAGAAAGGAATAATTCTCATGTTGCTCAGAAATTTAAATCCCAAACAAGGACTTTGTAACGGCACTCGCTTATCAATTACTGGTCTCCATGAAAATTTCATAAGTACGAAAATTGTATCTGAATGTAATCCTGGCGGCGTTGTTTTCTTAACAAGAATTGAATTAGGCTCCAGTGACGTGAATCTACCATTCGTCCTCAAGCGCCGCCAGTTCCCGTTAATTCCAGCTTACGCGATGACTATCAACAAATCGCAGGGGCAAACTTTCTATCAGGTTGGAATTTACTTCGGTGAGCCTGTCTTTTCACATGGACAGCTCTATGTTGCACTTTCAATGTCTAGGAACCCCAATCACGTTAAAATTTACACAAAGACATCTGAAGTACAAGGAAAATTGTTAAACAACGAAAAATACTTCACACTGAATGTTGTTTACCAAGAGGTTCTTTGAATAAAGAAATAGGCAAATAAAAAAATATTTCCTGTCATAATACATATGTTTATTTTATTTGTTTTCAATTAATGTTAAACATTTCTCTCGCATATATATCTATTTAAACACGTCAAATTTGACGGGAAATCTCTCGAATGAAGAGGCAATTTGCACCCGTCAAACCATGACGGGTGATTTTCTAGTTTTCTTAATATAATCCTATAACTATATTTCTCAAATAATTCAAAAGTACACAAACTTGTAATATTAGGATGGAGTTTCTTCAATATGCATATTATATTCATTAACCAAATATCTTCTTAAAGTATCTTCACTTAATAATTATCATGCACAAGATACAATGCAGAAAAATTATTTCTTCTTACAAAAACAATAATTTATCTTTCTATAAACTTTGATTGCAGTATTATCACTTTGTCAATACTGAATTATGAAACTATATCCTTGCTGGCTCGCCACTTTGTGTAAAATCTAACTCACACAAACTTATCAGGAGAAAATATTTCTTAACTTATATATAATGTAAATGAGAGTGTACTTACCCAGATAGCACGAACGTTTGCAGCAAGTTTGATTTGTACTTGCTATTATCTTGTCATGGCAAATTTGATGCGTCGATGTTGTAGCGAAACTTCTGCAAATTAACCAGGCAGAATCGCCAGCCTCGCTTGCAAAACAAGATTGCCACGGCGAAAATAGACAACTAGCGCCACCCCTCCTTGCAATGCAAGTTTGCTGTGAATTTGTCGTGACAAGTTCGCAGCACGATTGCAAAACAAGTTTGATGCAAAGATGATAGCACTAAAACAGAGAAAGATCTTTCTCTGTTTTAAAAAACATCCGATTTTTAATAGCATCTCCTAGACCGTCCTTCGTTTTATTAATTCAATAAATCAATGATAATTTGTGAAAAAACTCACTTTTTTATAAAAGAAAATTTGAAACATTTTCCATGTTTTTACTAGAACTCGCACTTTAAAGAAAACTTTATCGCCTTTTCCTTAATGTTGAAATTTTAATGTTTATAAACAAAATTAAACCTAAAAAACAATGTTTGTTGAAAAATAATAACTTATATATTTTGCCCCATTTTAAAGTAATTACTTTTGAATTCTAATTTCATAATTTATTCTACTAGCAAAACGTAATTATTAGCGAAAATCGCTCTCTCTTTAACTTCAAATCATATTCTCAACTCAAAATTTAAAATATTAATGAAATCAAGAAAACAATTTAAAATAAATCCTATACGAATCGAATCGAACAATGTATTAGCGAAATCTATCTTCGACTCTCAGAGTTTAGCTGGCCGAGTGGTTAGAGCGTCATGTTTGGAAGCGGTAGGTCACGAGTTCTAATCCGAGGTTGTGTTCGTACTCTGTTTCTGCTATAGTTTGCAATGAGTTTGACGTGGCAAATTTGTGGCCAATTTGACGTGTTTTTCCTAACTTTGAAGCTGACGTTAACGTGCTGCAAACTTGTTTCAAGCTTGCACTCTTGTCATGTGAAATTTGTTGCATGCTTCCAGATTTGCAGAGCAAGATTGCTGCAACTTTGCTGCAAACTAAAATTGCTATCTGGGTATCTCGAAAGGCAATGATGAGACGACTCGCTGTCTGGCATTGAAATCGTTTTATTTTCTTGACGACATTGAGATTATGTTAGACATATAATATCATGCACTCATTAAGCACTACAAACGCATTATATCATTTATATAATAGTTGAGCCTCAATTTGCAGGTGTTCTGCCCTTTAAAATATCTAACCGTGCCCTGTGATCAGAAAAGGTTGGGACCTTACGTTAGAGTGTCGCAGGCTGAACATGAGTTCCCTACTTTTATCTCCTTATATGTGTACCTGTCTCAATGAGACCATGCAACTTGAGATCTTCCGACTTTCTCGCTTAAAGTAAGAAGTCATCTTACCAGAAGGGTTAAAGGTTGAAGGAAGGTCCTCCCCCTTCCGTCCAGGCCCTAACAGGGTTCAATGGACCGACCTCTCTTACTTTCTTGTGGGGAAGTTCGCAACACGGTGCTTCCTTTGTTTACTTTTCCTTCTTTACCTTCTGTGTGAAATAAACTTATTTTCTTTCTCCTTCTGTTGTATAAAGCTTCCTTTAAAATGCCATTCATCATAATTCCGCGGCATTATTATGTTTGATACGGAATTGCAAAGGTGTTTTCAGTTTATATAGAAGATGCATTTTGACGAGAGCCTTACAATCATTCACAAGCTGTTGCGGTAGATAAAGATATTCGTAGCAGAAAAAGTCGATAGACATAGCTGTTTCAAATTATTATAGACCCAGGTAGGTCTCTATTGAGGTTCTTTTTTTTAAGTATGTGTGTATGCTCCATTCATTTTTCATTATTATTACTTTTGCGGAATCATGCAAATCTCAGACGCGTAGAAACCTAATGCAGAATAACATGGAAGATTTTAAAGACTTTTATTCTACTTAATATTTTATTACCTTAAATATTTTAAGTAGTAAACAACTTTATGTAATATTATAAAAAATTTTCGCTCGTTGACACGCAAATGACTGATTATTACTCCGGTGATGTTCATGATTTAACAACAATTAATATAAATTTCTTGAAACGTGATTTCCTTACTTGTTGTCATTTTTTAAATTTGCGAACATTTTCTTCAAGAAATAAATAAAACAAACAGTTAGTAGTGTTTTTATAGCAGACTAACAGGGTCTCTTTCCTTTAAGTGATATTTAGAGATATTTGGTAATATTTTTTTAGCTTTATATGCACAGACAAAAGAGGAAAATTATCAATAATAAATAGTTAATACTGTTTTTGTAACATATTAAATGAGTCTCTAGTCTCTTTGCTTTATTGTCTGTGATTTTTTGAAGATAACTGGTAAAATGTTTCTCGCTTTATAAGCACAGTCAATATGCTCAGCACAAAAATAAATAATGTATCGATTTATTATAATGTGTATAAGATGTGTTGCTAGCGTAATGTGTTGATAGAAAGGAACCAAATAATAGAAATGTTATTTTAAAACCATCTATTTTGGTAAACTTGTGGCCGAAATTTTTTCGATCTTTAACGTCTGGTAATGTTAGTATTCCAAAGAATATACAAAAGGCAGTTTGCTTCGTATGCTTCTTCGTAATTGGAATCAATTACTTTCTTTTAGATGAATACTCGCGGTAAAAGGCATTTCCTATTACAAAACAGCCCTTTCAATCAGTTTTAAAAATCTCCGTAAAAAGTATTACTCTATGATATTTATCATTATCCATGAAGTATCCAATGGCATAGCGACATGGGGCAAGAGGGGTATAGATACCCTGGGCGCCTTGAAAAATTTATCATTTAAATAATTTTTAACTCACTTGGGATGTAAATTATAATTCAATAAAAACGAAGAATGTCTCTTAAATATATAAGCTTATATAACCTTTAATTTAGTGTATATATTATTTGTAATACGCTCCAAGGCTGTAATCAACATAGAAAAATGAATTATTGGTTCTTCCAACAGTATATTTGTGGATGTCAGTTGTTCGCCTCTAGTTTTCAACTCAACTCATTTTTCGGTGATAAAACAATCAAGACAATTTTTCAAACTAATTGTTTGAATTTTATTCCCATTCCATTACAAAATAAAAGAAAAAATCGATAAGAACTAATCACAGTATTTTGATACTTTGTTTTATGTAATTTAGAATTCAACATTTGTTTTTTCAAGATAATTGTTAAATCTGTAAAAATTATTGTTACAAGATTTAGAAAAGTTGCAAAGCACGAAATTGGTTTCTGAATTATCATACTTTGCTTATTGATACAACCTAATTAAGAGTAATTCAAACTTGATACTTCCAGAAGCGTAACGAATGTAAGTGGCGCCTGGGTCATAATAAAATCCCCCCCCCCGTCTTCATCAACGACAGGGGAATGGTAGTTTTTCTCCTCCACATTGTATTTGATTTTAAAAAGTGACATGAATGCATTAACGTTTTGACACCATGGTTAGTGGCGTAGCAAAGGTAAGTGGCGCCCGGAAAATAATGATTTTTATTTACTTTCTTGTATACGAAGTATACAAAGAGAAAGTATTGAAATCGTCAAAAAATTCGAACTCGAGATTTTATCGAATCTCCACGTTTTAGACCTCCCTGAGTCCGAAAAACACAATTTTGGAATTATGTCTGTCTGTGAACACGATAACTCGAAAACTATTAGAGCTATGGGGGTGAAATTTGGTATGTGATCTTTGCACATAAGTTGTAGGTTTCTATCAAATTTTGGACATAATCCGTCGACGGGAAATCTGTCTGTCCACGGTCATGTGAACACTATAACTCAAAAACTGGAATAGCTAGATTGATAAAATTTGGTACACAGTTTTATGATCATGAATGTAGGTCCGTTTCAAATTTTGGTCCAAATCCGTCGAAGGGTTGATGGACTGTCGAACTGTATAATCGCATACTTGTAAACATTATATCTCCTAGATCCTTTGGCTTAGATAAATAAAAATTGGTATGATGGGCGCTAACATTAATTATAGATCTGTGCCCAAATTTCGTTTCAATCGACTCAAAAAAGGCGTTCAAATTGCATTAATAATTTTTCTAATCCGATTCTCCATACGCATGCGTACTGGTAGCAAACTCTGAGCAAGCGGAAAGATAACGTCACTTTGTCCTTGAGCCGGTAAGAGTGGAAGTGTGTGAGATGCGTTTCATTCAGTACGCATCTCTTTGAATTTGATTCTTTATGTAAATATTTTGCATTCACTATAATCTATAATGAAAACTTTCTGATAGTCACATTGGATTCTGGGTTACAGTAGGTTCGAATTTTTTTATCTACTCGGGGGAAGGAAAACAGCACCTTTTGGGGGAAGTATACGAAAAAGATTAGGGGAGGGGCTTTTTCTTCAGTCGTCCTCAGTGGATTAACAAGCGTAAATGGTATCAGGAAAATGGCATTACTTTTACGCTCCCTCATCATATTTTCCTTTACAAATTGCATAAATGCAGTAATGTTTTAACTCCATGGAGCCCTCTTAAACTTGGAAATTCAAAAATTAAATTAATAATATTAATAGTTTATTGAAATTAAGTCTTAATTAAATTAGTTGGGATTTCAACAATTTAAACTCAAATGCAAGTACAATAGAGTCTCAAGTTTTAAACGGAGAACGCTGATATCAGATAATTTGGAAAGCAAAAGATGGAGTATTTTTTTAAGCAAGCAAAAGAGTTTCAAACAATATCTTCCAAGAAAAATATTTTTCAAAATATAAAAAAACAAGTTACATAGCTAACAAACTGATCATTTTGTCCTCTCCTAATATAAAAATTTGAACAGCATTAAAAATAATTTATAGAGAAAAAAGTCAGGCGTTTTTTGTTTTTAAGTTTTTAATACACTGGTGTAAAAAGTTAAGGAAAATTTCGTAAAATGCGAGAAAATTGCAATTAATACGAAAACTATGCTTCGAAATCAGTTCTGGAGAATTGTGTGACATTCAGTCTAGTATCATAAATATTTTGCAGTGAAGAGTCGGTCACGCGATCAATTAGGGGGACCACCAGAAAGGGATGAAGGCGAAAATCGAGTTTCACCCATCCTGTTTCACAGAAAGCTGATAACGAGATGTAACTTTTATCAATTGTTATTTTTGATGTGCATGATATTTAAATGTATTTTCATAAACACAGCACAAATATTCGAGAAAATATAAAGGTTTTCTTTTAAAATCCCAAATTTTTCCGCATGTGTTTTGTTTATAACATGCAGAGTTTTCACTCAAATTATGCGAAATTTGCAGAACACTCGACAATATGTTTCAGAAGTACTGTATTAAAATCTCAAGTAAATACGTTGAATATTAGAGGAAATATGAGTGTACTAAATACTTTTTTACTGCGCATGTGCGAGACACAGCGGAATTTTTCTTTCATAAATTCAAATTCAGATATATAGAGCAACTTTAAAAAAAATTCCAGTTGAATCCCATTAAAATTCAGGCGGATATCGGCATTTCAGTTATGTGAATTTCAATTTCTCTTGAAGAGAAGCTAAATGATGACGGTTCTTGCACAAACTGATATTTTCTAAACTTGAATATTCGAATGGTATTCGAAAAAATGCAATTTAAATAATGTATTTACTTTATAAGTGACATGATGGTGGTATTCATGATATTCAATTTTCCTAAAATCAATGTTACTGTTCGAAGATTCAAATTTAAAAAAATATTAGTTTGTACAAGAACCCTCATCACTTAGCTTCTCTCAAAGAGAAATTTAAATTCACCTCACTGAAATGCCGACCAGTTTCTGAATTTTAGCGGGATTCAACTGGATTTTTTTAAAGTTGCTCTATATATCTGGCTTTGAAGTTATGAAAGAAAAATTCCGCTGCGTCTCGCACATGCGCAGTAATAAATTATTTAGTACAAACACTCATATTTCCTGTAATATTCAACGTATTTACTTCAAAGTTTAATACAATACTTCTGTAACATATTGTCAAGTGTTCTGCAAATTTCGAATAATTTGAATGAAAACTCCGAATGTTATAATCAAAACACATGCGGAAAAATTTGGGATTTTTTAAAGAAACATTTATATCTTCCCGAACATTTGTGCTATGCTTACGAAAATGCATGTAAATATTATGCACATTAAACCATAACCTTCGATAAAAGTTACATCTCGTTATCAGCTATCTGTGAAACAGGATGGGTCAAACTCCATTTTCGCCTTCATCCCTTTCTGGTGGCCCCCCTAATTGCCCTCGTGACCGAATCTTCACTGAAAAATGTGTATGATACTCGATTAAATGTCACACGATTCGCCAGAACTTATTTCGAAGCATAGTTTTCGTATTAATTGCAAATTTCTAGCATTTTACGAAATTGTCCTTAATTTTTTACACCAGTGTAGTAAGTTGGTCTGTAGATCGATATTTCTAGCTTCTATATTAAGCCATATAATGAACACATCATATCTGCACTGGGGTTCCTCTTGCTGCTCAATGTTTTTAAGGCTGCTTCTAAAACATTTAATCATTATATATGAATCATTTTAACAAAAATAAGTCACTTGGTTGTTCATTGTTGTTGTTATTAAGCTGAACCATTTCACTGTCTGCCGCTTCATCCTGTTCAACGGCAATTATGCATGGTGTCCAACAAAGGAGTCCCTCATTTTAAAATTAAATAACTCAGCAATGGAGATCGATATAAGAATGAAACGAGTGGTTTGCTTAGTCTGAGAGCAGTAAAACTCCCGTACAGAAGTTTCAGAATTAGTTACAAATGTTGTCGAGAGGTGTCGCTGTACGTTTTCATCACAGTTCAGAGTCCGAGAAGAAAGCCATAAATTGTCATTTGTAAGCACGAAAAATGCACATTTTGAATCGATTGTGATTGCAACGATTGCTTGCAAATGACAGTTTCTAGCTTTCTTCGCGGACTCTGAACTGCGATTACAACGTACAGCACTACCTGTCGACAACATTTGTAGCTAATTCTGGAACTTCCGTTTGAGATTTTTACGGCTCTCAGACTAAGCAAACCACTGGTTTCATTCTTCTATCGATATCCATTGCTGAGTTATTTAATTTTAAAATGAGAGAGTCCTTTGTTGGACACCCTGTGTAATCAGAAAATAAATTAGCGAAATATTAAGAACGACATTCACTATACAATGGACAAACCGGTTTCGAGACTCTAACAACCCTCACAGAATACTCAAGGACTTCACTTTGATACCTTAAAAGTAACAAAACGGAAATGTACAGAACGAAAGTGAAACTATTGATTTTATTTTTAAATATATAATTTTTTAATGCATTCAGAATCAAGGTTAGTTAATTTAGAAGATCGGAATCTCTGAATCATGATTAATTAAAACATTGTTTTATTGAGAAAAATAATAAATAAAATTTTAACTTTATGTAAAAATGATTATGTATTAAAATCATTTTATGCTTGTTACAGGTGAATCATAAACGAATTACTCCGACCAGCCTAGGTATGCGAAAACCTTGAATGACTCGGCCTCCGCGACAATTAATCGGGGACTGTGGTGAGGTTGGTAAGATTACACTGGTGAACAAATGCTAAGCACCATTTTTAAGATTTCGAAAAATTTGCACTTAATAGGAATACACGATTCGCAAACAGTTTTTAGAATCGTACGACATACAATCGTCGGAACTCACATTTTGCAGTGAAGATTCTGTCACTAGGACATTTAATGGACCGTCCACAAGTTGATGAATATGAAAATTATTTTGTCCCACACCGTTTCACAGAAAGCCGATAATGAGTTTAAACTTTCGTCAATGGTTTTGTTTGATATGCATAATGTTTACTTGCATTTTTGCAAAAATAGCAGAAACATTCGTGAAAATATAAAGGTTTGCTTAAAAAATCCCTAATTTTTCCGCATGTGTTTTGTTTATAACATGCAGAGTTTTAAACCAAATTGTACGAAATTTACAGAATAGTTGACAATATGTAACAGAAGCTTTGTATTAAAATTTGAATAAAATAATTTGAATATTGCATGAAAGAAGAGTATTTGTAGTAAATAATTTTTTACTGCGCTTATGAGAATGTAGCGAAATTTTATTTCATAACTTCAAACCCAGATATATAGGGCAGCTTGTATTAAAAAAACGAGTTCAATAACGTTATTATTGAGAAAGATATCAGCATTGCAGCGAGATGAATTTCGATACGCTCTAAGAGAAGCTAAATGATGAGGGTTCTTGTACAAATTCATATTTTTAAACTTGAATCTTCGAACAGTAATATTGAATTTTATGGAATCCTGAATTACCTTATTACTCATGTATATTAATAAATTAAATACATAATTTAAATTGCATTCCGATGATCCAGTGTACAATGTACCTGTCCATTGCAAGGCTATTTTCCTTTCTAACATCTATAATTATTGGATTTCACCAATATCAAAGATTTAATTTATTCATTATAGCTATTGAGTAATCTTCCTCATAATAATATGCTTTTATCGTACACTCTTGTAAAATTCATTGCCTGTTTGTGAATTAAGTATTATTAATAAAATTTTTCGTACTCGCAGATTCTGTTTCAAAAATGGAAAATTCTTCCTATTTATTTTGTAATGGCATTCCTTGGCAAGCAACAAGTCCATGTTATTTGTCGAATTATAAAGGTAAGCAGAAGTCTATGGTAATGAGGAGACATTTTGCCAAGTTTCAGAGAGATTATGATATATTAATTTCTATTTTACAACACTTACGTTTGATTACTTATTTTGTAAAATAACTGTTGTTTTTATTGCTTTTACTTATTTTGTAAAATAACTGTTTAATTGTTTATACTTATTTTGTAAGATAACTGTTGTTTGTCTTGTTTGTACTTATGTTGTAAAATAATATGTTATTGTATTGAAATTGTCTTAATATTGCCGCCTAAAATTTTAAAAAAATCAGAATAAAATTGCCATTAAAGCTAGGATAAGCTTTTAATGAGACGCCCGCACTAAATGATCGCACAATGAACTGAGCTCCACTTGTGTCAAACATAAGTTTGAGACAACACGCGTTGGAGATAGACAAACACGCATTAATAAAGCTAATCTGTGTATTAAACAAAAGCTGAATAAAACAGCGATCGTATGCTATTTGTTTAAAATTTAGGTAGTAAACCTCTACGGAACTTCGCATATTAACCTATTCCTGCCTTCACATTCCAAAGTAATTTCACATTCCAAAAGTCAGCTATTTTGAGCCTTCTTTTCAGTTAGTTATTAATGGATCTCAACCGTGCTGTTAAATATTTCCGAAACATGAAAATCGAATTCAAAGTGCAAATAAATCAATTGAAGAAAGTTTTGAAAGGCGTTCAGGAAGAAGAATTAATAATTTGTTTCAACATGTTCAACGTGCTGGCCGGACTAAAAAAATACGGTGCGGTTGCCGAAATGGAATTTCTTTCGAAGTAATATTAAGAAAGTGAATGATTATTCTCAAGCTTTCGTATCTATTTTCATCTATCAACGATATCCTAATTTTGTAGATGAAATGCTTGCTGTCAATCAAGCATCTGCTATTATTCACCAGAGAGCACCCAAGAAGCTAACAAAAGAAGCTGCTTACATGATGTAATTATATTTTTATATATATGTATACATTGTATAATATGTTTTTATTTCAGAAATCCTCTTCTTAAATTATTGAACTTGTGGTGAAGATGTAGTTATAAAGTATAAAATATATTATTGTTTGACATATATAATAAAGTTTTAAATAACACTATCTAAGGGAGTATACTTGAAATTTAAAAGCAACTTATGGACTCAAGTATGTTCATTACACACAACAAGTACCTTTAATCTTATATATTATTTGTTATTCTATTCACTTAATCAATTACTAATTATCAGTGCTTCGATGAATGAAAGAACCAAATTTTAAAATAGCTTTCCAGCAATTCTTGATGATAAACACAAAAGGTCGGTTTAGCCGTTTAGTCGATTGAGATCATCATCTGGGGAATTCTTTTGGTAGAAATCTGAATGAGAATAAAGTTTGTATTTAATATTGTATTGAAAATATTGTTGTTATCTTCATATCAACATCAAAGAAAGACAAAAATTTCCATCCGATCGTTAATGCGTTAACATTGTTATCTGAGGGCACTAAATAAAACTAATTTAAAATCTTTCCCTACAATTTTTCGAGTTTGAGGGTTATTTTGCCTGAACGACAATAATATTATAACGCAATATGAGCAAGAAATATCTGTAGGGGAAAATAGGGACACATGACCCTACGTGATTTTCTCAGCTTGTGAGATAATTTGTAATTTTTTTGCCATTTTTATTTGACCTTTGGTCATATTGTTTATTGGATGGGGTTTTCATTCGAAGCTGAAAAGCCATCGTAATGGTGTGTAGGTTTTGGGGATACAAAAGTAAATTTTCACTTTTTCAGTCCTCAGTATATAGGAAGTTTACTATTAAACATGTGATGAATTAAAATATTTCTGAATTTTAAGCAAACTTCTAGCTTTAATTTGATATACTATGTTATGCAGAATCTTAATTCTAAGCGGTTTAATTTTTAGATTATTTTTAAAAAAGTCAAGTTAGGGCTACTTCACCCTAAAAAGTAAAGGATACTTGACCCTATCAAAACGTATTGCAGCTCCATTGTCGTAGGCGACCGAAGCACATTCTGTGGTTGGGATCAGTTTTCTGGTGCGTGGAGTTTGTTGGCAAACTGGCAACTCAAATATAGGGAATAATTATTTAAAAATTGTTTGCTAGTAATTATTTACTGAATGAAATGTCTTTTTAGCATGATAATTTCAAATAATTATTCTAGTAAGAATTTTAAAAAGAATTGAAATTAAATCAATCTATTTTTTCCAACTGAAAGAAAGTTTTATTTATCTATTTATTATTTGATTAAAAATCTTTTGCTCGAACTATTTGTCATAGTTTGGTTTTATTTAACTCTTCACCATTTATATTGAGTTTGTTTTCCTTCCTGGTTTTGAATTTTCTCTTAAAATATATTTTTATTCTTTTGCTTACAATTTTCATTAAATATTAGAAGAACCGAGTAAGTCTATTAAACTTCTCTATGTTTAGCTTTGTACAGCATTTTTTAGCTCCTTTTTTCTATTTTGATGCTATTTATTTTTTTTCTAATTTTCCAAAACCAGCATTTCTTCAACGCTCTAACGACGCTGCTGGGTTCCCAGTTCCATTGCTGTAATTTTTATCATTTAATTAAATCAATATTTTAATTTTTTATTAAATTTTGGACTAAGTTAATTTAATAACTAGATTTAATTTAATGACTAGACTAATTTAATTTATTAACTAGATTTTATTAATAACAACTGCGTTTTATAGATTCCATAGTATTTTTTTATTAGTTTCATTAATAATTTTCGATAATAAACAACTTTTGTAATTAATTAGTATTAACCTAATATCTGAATTTCGCTTACATACAAATTATCAAAAGAATTGTAATATTCTTTGCATGTAGGGTCAAGTATCCAACCAATAGGGTCAAGTAACCCCTAGCTTAGGGTCAAGTACCCCTAAGGTTAGGAATACTTGACTCTAGGCGATTTCATGAAATATATTTATTTTATGATTAAATGATATATCAGTTTAGCTTAAGTACATTTATCCTTCTTACGAATCTTTCTATAATGATAAAAATTCAAATATTCGAGAAATATAAGAAAAAGTAAAAGTAGGGTCAAGTATCCCTAGTTTCCCCTAAATTTTTGCAATAAATCCATATTTTTTTTAAAAATAAAATCATCACTCCATACGCCAAATTGGAATAAACTGACAAAGTGTGCCAATATCTTTTTCAATGTTCTACAGATCTGTCTATTTTTTTTTCTTTCCTTCTGTCTTTAATACCATAATCTGTGAAATGCTTTTTTCAGACATCTGATTGAGAATAAAGTTTACACTTAATAATGTACTTACTCCCGTGTCATTATTCCTTTTAGTCTAAAAGGATTTTTAATTACAATACTCATCAATACAAGAATAAATAGATAAGAAGGCTGATGAGACAACCATTACTCAACGCTACCAGAGTATTTACTAATTGATTAAAGCGGTTTATGAGATTCTCATCTATTATCCCTCATTCATTCCAAAATTCTTGTCAATCCGCTTAAAGAAACAAAGGAAAATTGCCATCAAAAGATAAACTGAACTATTGCCGATCTGATTTGGTCAGGACATAAAAAATGGCGCCCTACTAAGTAAAGCCCCCTTCTTCTTTTCCTCTACTAAATTTTATAAAAAAAATACAATTTTAAACAAAAAGAAAGCACGACCTGTTGCCATCACAAGAACGAACAACAGCAAAAACATTATTTCGGACGTTGCACACTTAAACATGAAAATAAATCTTAAAAACCATATAAAAAAGACGTAAAAGTTTGCATCCGTTGATGGTTAATATGTGAAGTTTGCTACATGAGGGTTCTAAACGAAGCAAATTTAAAATGTTTACAAGTGTGCTTGTTTGCTTTCATTTTAAAGGATTGAATTTTTAATTTTGTATTCTCTTCAATGCGTCATTTTTATAAATGAGATAATAAACAAGAATATTTGTGTATTTGTTTCAGTTATGTTATGCTCGCCTTCTTTGGACTTGCAGCCTTAGCAACATCAATCACTGCTTACGAATTTTTCTTTAAAGATAATGAAAAGAAGTCTGCAACCTCGCAAAAATTCTTATAACGAGAAAATCGCAAAATCAGCACTGAAAGCTTTATAGGAAAGTAAATTATCAGAAGGCCATGGTAACAGCTTGTTTTGAAACATAAAATAATATCTTGGCATAAAAATATCCATTAAATTAAAAATACGAATTCGTATAATTTCTTACAATATAAATTTTTGTGAAATTGAAAGCTTTAAATACTGCGAAATAATTGAAAACATGCAGCTGGGACTCATCATTCAAATGGAAAATTTGCTAGTTTAACGAACAGCTTAATATGAGTTTTGGAAAAAAAAATTCTTCTGAATGTCTTTCTTATAGAAATCGTCAAAGTGCATACAATATTTTTCTACTTAGAACTTCGTAAATCGATTATTAATATAACATCATTATTGATTAAAATTGGATTTACTCTAAAAAATACAAAGTTTAATTACATAAAATCAATTCATTCTAGTGCATTTCCTTTACTTTCGCGATACTGGACGCATTTTCTTGCGAGAAACACCTTTACCGAGAGGACATGCGGGAGTCATTTTATGACTGCAAGCCCTCGGAAAACTCCGATTCCTAGAAAAATAGCCGCCTGTTCATTTCTTTCATATCAGTAGCTGAGTTAGTCACCTCCCTCTGCCTTTTCTGAGTATTTAGAAAGTATTTCCGGGATTTTTTGTTCCCTAATACACGTTTTGTCAATTACTGAGGTTATGGAATGACCCCGTGCAACCTTCCGTTTATTCCACAGACCAGTTATTTCACGCGGCTCAAAACGTCAGTTCGTTGCTGTACTGTACGAATTCAAGTATTTACTTGCTGCTGAGAATGCCGGCGTGATATGAAAAAGAAATGGAGCTCTTAAGTAAACTTCTTTCTGAATTCAGACTTTGACAATGAATACAATGGACCTGAGGATATTTTAGAAGAGAATTTTTGAAATCATGAAAGTTTCAGCGAACATGATACGGAATCGGAAGATAACGGAGACTCTGGAAATGTAGAAATGAATAACTCGGAATGGTTTTCATCAAAACATCCGTATAGTGGAGGAAAACAAAATTATGGCAGAATATTCGCACTCGTTGTCAAAATATTGTGTCGCGCTTACCTGGAACAAAAGGGCCAGCGAAATATGAGACTCTCCCTGTGAAAAGTTGGGAGAAAATCATCCACGATAACATGATACAGTTAATTGTAGAGTGTACAAATATATTTACCGATAAATCTGCACCAAACTTTTCACGTGAAAGAGATGCACGAGAAACGGACCCTCTAGAAATCCGTGCTTTATATGTAGATAATAATGGAGTAGATTTTATTTGTTTTAATAACTGTATTCTTAATGTCTAAAAGTCAAAAGCGTTATTTTTCCTACTAAAAATATGTGTTTAACATCGCAGGGTTCAATTTCAGTTTGGTGTAATTCTATGACCTCCGCGCTTCTTAACGTTCTCTAAGGAGGCACGCGTTCTCTCGGATAAATAGTACTCGGATTTCTTAATAATGCAATTGCCTATCTTCCGCATTAAATAAAGCGACATTTCATGTTAAGCAATTCATGATCTTTCTGAAATCACAAGATCTGAAGATCATGAATAAATAATTGCCTAAAAATTTTTAAAGGAATTTATAACTAATTTGATCAATTCCGCCCGAGTCTTTTTATAAATGTCAGGGGGAGAAGTAAAGGCTTCAGATAGCAGCTTCACTGTTTTCAAATGATTTATTGTATATTATCCAAGAATGAAATATGGTTTTATAAATATAATTTAAAATTTGGAGTAATAATGTTAAAGAAATTAAGGGGAGTCTAAACGATGACTAATGAAAAGATCTTCAACCCAATTTACTGTTAAAATAAAGCAATTAATTTTTTTATGTTATTTACCATTATTTGTCACACTGTTAATCCGGAGTATCAATTGCAAAAATATTTTACAAAATATTCTGAGAATTGTGAAAAATGTAAGTTATCTGTAGCAAAGAACTGAATCCACGATTTAGATTAGCTTTTCATTTTCAGATTTCTTAAAAAACTGCCAATCATTCCTCAAGTGCTTTTGCATTGTGAAGAACGGAAGCGAGATTCTAAGCACCGCTTCCACAGAAGGTCAGATTGGCTGTTTTCAAGGGCTGCGTGTTCTCAGCAATGTCTCAATTATTTGCGTACACATTGGTTTTGTCTATATCAGTGTCCTCAGTAAGTAAAAAAAATAGCCGTATTCAAGTAAGTTTATTTGAGTAAAAATTGAAAGTAATCATATTTGAGAACTCACTTATTATTTAAAGGAACTAAATCGTGCAATAAACGTCATATTTCAAAACGGGAAAACAAGTTCCATTAAAATGCGTATTAATCGCTTGAAGGATAAAAATGAGAGGATATTTGAAATGTAATATTTTTCGGGAAATAACATATAAAATACAGTAAAACCTGTCTATAACGATATTTTAGGGACCTAGAAATATATACAGTTTGAAGATTTGCGCATCCAATATTTATGTGCGTGCGCATGTACAATGAAACCTCGCATAACGAGTAATTCGCATGACGAGCAAAATCGGAAGGGGAAGTTCTAGATTGTGCTATATACGGGTCGGTGTTCATCACTCGTTCCGCTAGTATTTTAGCGTCGCTTGTGATCAGACATTTTTCCGAACTTGTGTTCAGGCATATTATCTGTGATGTTTGCTAAGTTTTAGAACCCTTGAGAAAATGTTCTCGAAGAAAAGGTCACAAAAATACAAACATAAGAGACAAAATAACCGTATAAATGAAACTCAAAATCATTGAAAAACGAGAACGATGTGTGAGCGTGGCTGATATAGCGCGCACACACGCAATCCATCTAGATAAACGATTTGTATTATCATCAAGAACAAGGACATGTTGAGGAGAAATATGCTTTAAAAGTAGTGAGAAAAATGTGTGCGCAACGGTTGCGTATTCTCGACGATGGGGAAAAATTGCTTCTCATGTAAATTAATGAAAAGCAATTGCAAGGCTTACGAGAACTTCATTTGTGAGAGGAGCCGAAAATGATTTTGGAGTGTCGGCAAAAACAAACGTGTCCAGACAATTTTCTATTTAAAAAAGTATCATAATGAATAAGCTATTATTTCGATATTTTAGTTTTCTGCTAATCGAATTCGCATTCCAGGTTCGCTCATTCAGCCGAAAGAAGAAAGCATGAAGAGGATTCAAGCTCCTTAACATTGTTGTGTATGATTTTCTCTGAATAAACGTTGTAAGTAAATTTTTTTTGAGTATTTTTTTCGACATGGAACGCATTATCGTATTTTACATTAATTTATATGGGGAAAACTGTTTCGCTTAACGAGTGTTCCACATTACGTGTAAGCTGCTGGAAGGAATTATGCTTGTTAAGTAAGGTTTTCTACTGTACTTATACTAACATATTTTATTACGCTTATTAATTCATATTACAAATAAATAGCTGATATAAAATTGTATTTTATAAACATATAAAATATACAATTTAATATAAAAATTTCAAAATTAAAATTTTAGTTGAAATCTTTCTCAGCATCGTCATTTTCGGTAGATTAGGGGTTTGTTATCCACTTCACTTTTTTTCCAAGGCGTCTTCAATGCCTTTTCTTTTTAGTTCAAAATTAGTTATCGTCAACTGAAAAATCCAATATTTTTAGCTAATGTTTAACGCCGCGCCATCTAGTTTCAAGGTCTTAACACATCAAAAGCGAATTTCAAGGAGCAAGTGGTCAGTCCAATTTGCTAAATGGGAATGAACAAGCTCATGCCCACCAAGAGTCGTTTTTGTGAAACCCCTTTAGGGTTCATAACGAATTTTCTTTTATTACATAAACATATTTTAAAACGCTGACTAGTAAGATGAAGCTTCAACCATGAAAATACAGTGGAACCTCTCATAACGAGCATGATTCGTTCCAGTACCTTATATTACTTGTAATGTAAAACACTCGTTAAGGGAAACAATTTTTCCCATAAAAATTAATTCAAAATACAATAATGCGTTCTATGTCGAAAAAAATACTCAGCAAATTTTATGTGTAACGTTTATTCAGAGAAAATTATATATAACATTGTTAAGGAGCGTGAATCATCTTCGTCTTTTCTTCTATTGCGTAATGAACCCACCTAGAATGCGAATTCGATTTGCAGAAAACTAAAATATCGAAATAATAGTTTATTATTTATGATACTTCATTCTTTTTTACTAGAAAACTCTCTAGAGACATTTGTTTTTGCCGACATTTCCAAAGCCGCTTTTGCCTTCTCACTAATGAGGTTCTCGTTGATAATGTCACCGCCTTGCAATCGCATATTCGTTTATTCACACGAAAAGCAACATTTCAACATCGTCGTTAAGCGAGGTTTCACTGTAAGAAAAAAAGCACGTTACCATATTAGATTTATTAGTTACCATATATTTATACGGAGCTTGTGAAGCCGTATTTGTTAAACTTTTTCCAAAAGGTTACGCATTAAAATGGAACTGCGAGAAGGCGCACTATCGCACTGGAAAACCCATAACTTATCTCACGACAATTCAAGTCGTTTTCGATGATCGTTTAATGAAAACGATGCAAACTCAAATAGCATTCTTTATTGAAAGTATGGCCAGTTGGTAGAAATTCATAACGCAAAACACCACAAAGAAAACAGTGAATATTTCTTTGATTGTTTATTTGATTCTCTACCTTCTTTTAACACTTTATGTCACCAAAATACTCTTGATTTTACAAACCATCTTCTTTAAAGGATTTTAGCAACATTTCGAATTTAATTTTGGGGCAGAAATTTCAATACGGAAAAAAAATTAGTGCAAGTTCTTTTCTCAATTATATTCGCCATTTTGGTAAATCGACAAAGCTAAAGTTCTTATCTCATTAAAATAAATTTATTTTCAGACGATAATATGAAATCAAACACTGAATATTGGCAGTTGTTTATATGCGTCGCAAAAATATTTTATAAAAGTTTCGAAACAATATCTAGTATATATGTATTTTAAACTATTCATCCCCAATACTTTTTGGTCACAGTACTGTACAAATATACTCTACCACCATACATGGTGTGCCCCACCATTTAGCACTCCTTAATTATAAAGTTTATTAGAAAATTGTGCTGTCACGAAATGTTCACTCTTACTTTATATAAGTAAGTACTTATGTAAGTAATACCGAACTGTATTACTTACACGCAATAATAACGCTATTCTAAAATTAATACGGTCGAAAACCTTTTCCTGCAGTGATTATCACAATAGGTGAGATGTTTCTTTCCTCCATCTAAAGGAAGATTTTCAAGAAAATGTTGGCTTCGGAATTGTTATTTTGAGCTCAGTTGACGTAATGAATTACGGCGTACAAAATATCTGTCTCGTTACCGTTTACATCCGCTGTCCTCTATCAGAATTCAGTATTTGTCACTATCTTTTCCTTTAAGACTTTCCTCACGTTTTTACTTTCAAATATAAAAATAAACTTTATCTGATATCCTATTATGGAAAGGTTTTACCTGTTTTTGTTTGATTTTTAGTAAAAAACACGTGAACTTCTTTAATTCCTCCGTAGTTGTCTAAACCATTGCTAATATTTGAGTCGCAAAATTTATCATAGCCTTTTTATAGCCTCATTTGGTAAGGTGTTCCTCCAAGAATAAGAAGCATAGGATTTCTTAGACTATGCTTTATTGAGTAAACGTGTATTAATACATATTTTAAAATCCATTATAATAAAATTTCTGCACTAAAAGTTTTATCTTCAGATGGCTTTAGAAAATAATGAACTAAATAATTTCAACTATTGTTTTACATTTTAATATATCCGTTTAATTTTATGTCTTAATATTTCAATTCTCTGTATCTTCCTCTCCGGTATATTTTCTGTGTCTTGTTTCTGGTATGTTTTTTGAGTCTCGTTGATCTTCCTTTAATTCTTTTTAAAAACTAAAACTTCCCAAATTTATCCAATCTAAGCAAATATTCACTGAGTTCAAACGCGAAAAATGTACCATCTATATATATATAAAACTCAATATATGTATGTTTGTTCCAGCATCACTTCCGAACGGCTAAAGAAATTTTGATGAAACTTGGTACACATGTTCCTCATTAACCCGCTTGAAGTGTAGGAGGGGTAAATAAGCCCTAACACAGTCCCTCAGGGTAGGGTGGGGCAAAGTCTCCAAAATGCATATAACAAATAGGCAGATTGACTGGCTTGGCGATTTCGGCGGCTCGGACGATTTTAATGAAATTTTGTACCAGATTTGGCGCCGAGAAAATTTAGCTAAAGGTAGACATCATTACAAACAGTATTGTTATACACAGGTTTCAATGTATTATTTTTGTTTATTTGAAATTTGTTTTACGCAGAATGGCAACAAAATGATACTTGTTAAAATATTATTGAACGAAGAAAAACAGGTGAATGAAATAAAAATTTTAAGAAGATGAATATTTGTTCGACTGTACTACTAATTTATAATTTGAATTGGTAAAATTTAAATACGATTGCTACGGAGACTGACAAAAGTTAGATAACTGAATTAGGCATGCATTTTCTGATTTATTCTCCGTCCTAAAGTGATATTAATCTTTATTTTAAGGAAACTGACTTTCTTCGTACTATCAAAATCTCGGTGTTTCAATTATATACTTATAGAATAGGGTAAAATTAACCGATTCCAGAAATGAATAATATGCATAGATTCAAAAAATTTCTAAAGCTCATATCTTAAGATTTAAAAATGTAATGAAACGGATACAATATAATAAAATATCTATTATTTTGCACTTAAATATACAGCTTTGGCATTATTCTAAAAAGAAGGTTTTTATAAAAATTAGGTGCACATGATGTAAAATTGTTTTCATTGTTTAGATATTAAATTTTATATTAAAATATACTATCTGTAGGCATTATGCATTTGCGAAAACTTTTTTTACTTATTTCTGGGTAGTAGTAAATTTTTGCGATACTTTTCTTAATGAAAAATATATTTTTTTAGATTTTCAAGTTATATGATATTCATCATTTTAAAATGATATTTTTTGGTTGTAATAAGATGAAAACAGTTCAATGTTCTTACGGAAACTAAGTCGCATACTGTGCTGACTTTGGGGTGATTTTATGTAAAATTGTTTTTTCTAAGCGTACCTATTTGTGGTTATGTATTTTCAGATAATCACATCACAATACATTTTCTATTTTCTACTAGGAAAACAAATACTTTGAGATACAAGTATGTTTATGTTGTTTTATAATGTAAACCTCATATTCTTGCTATATCTATGCTTATAAAAGGCAATGTTTGTGTGTGTGCCTGTTTGTGCGCGCTATGCCCAGACGAATCTACAACAAAAATGTACACAGTAAACTTTTACATTTCTTAAAATTTTGATTCGGGACAATTTTTTAAAAACTTTGTATTGTTTTTAATTTTTGTTTTCGCAAAACATTTTTTAATTTATTTGTTTCCTTTATTGGTCAGTTTTCAAAGTATTCTGCTGCTACTGATATTAATAAAAATTTATTTATTCAACTGTAGACCGCCATTTTCAGATCGAGAATTTTCTTTTTTTATAATAAGTGCAGTGCAGATCACTGATTCTAATTGTTTGTTAAATTTGGCAGCTGTTCAATCTAGTTGTGAGAGCGATTCTTTCGGTATATTTTCCCAGTTATTAATTTTCTACTTCCTTCCCCCACTTTTCCTATTGTTCCAATGTAAGACTCGACTTCTAATACATCATGAGATGATAAATTTGTTATATAATAAATGGAAATAATGATCCAATCTAACGCGGAAAGACGGATACTTTCGAAATTATTTTCTCTCTCTATAAACAGACATTTTAATTGTTTGATATTTGAGAAATACATTCTGCATTTTCTTGAAAGAATAAAAATTTATTTTGTCATTCCCTTAATTCCAGCAATTTTCTGGATTTATTTGATGAATATCAACCTTTTATTTTCAAATGAATTATTAAGTTACGAAAAAGGCCTTGTTCATATTTCAATAACAATAAACCTTTTCGCATCGCCTTCAAACATTTAAAAATTTTAGTTGATTTAACCTATTTTAATTTTTTGAAGGGCATGTAAAAGAAATAAAGTTCATTCTTGATTTGAGAGCGTCACATTTAGCTTTAAATGGAACGTTTGCTGTTGATGCATTTTTTGTAACCAGGTAAATACTTATTTTTTTCCTTTCTTAACAAATTCCGAAAACAATTTTCAATCTTATTTCTAAACAGATACCGATCTATATATGCAACACATGAAATATGCTTTATAAATGGTTCAATGAAAATTACTCCCGTTTAAGTCGCTTAACTTCCGGCTTAGCAATATTTAATTGTCTACAAAACGGAAATGGACTAACAGCAATCCAATTTATGTAACTGGCCACAAATTTCAATATGTATATTTTGAGATATGGGTATTTTTGCAAAACGCCTTCTTTCTTATGTCTTCCCTTAAGTGAAAACGTAATATTTTCGAAATTCTGTTAAACAAAATTTAACATTAAATGTGGAGGTAGTTATGAAATAAGTAAGCAACTCCAAAACAGGAAGTTGGAGTTGCAACTGTCTTCCTAAGATATTACTGAAAAAATTCTACCGATGCAGTTTTCCAAAATTAGTTATTGCATTACAGGTTATCTGATGTGGAACAATTTCGAGCGGATTCATCTTTGGATACCAAATACTTTGGTACTGTTTGCAGTAGTAAACGGGAATACTATAACATCGCATTAGGTTCTCGATTGCATGACATATTCTTCTTAAGTGATAATTGAGAAAATTAGACAAGAGTGATGAAATGTTTATTATTTATAATTAATAAGTTTTAAAAAGGCATCAATTAAAAAGAGAATGATAAAGAGAATAAACATAAGCAGAAGAGCATATAAATGTGTACATAACAGAATTTTTTTTGAATCCTTGCCGATGGGTAACCCTTGATAACGTCTCTAGGTGGGATTTCCCTCCATTTTGATTTGGTTATTTTTCTTATTATGTTCTTTTCTGTAAATAATGCTTTATAAACATAATATGTTTTGTTTTAAGTTTAATATTCTTTTGAGATACTTCAATTTTTAATTTATTTTCTCAAAATTCGCATTTTAAAATCTACTTGTGCCTTAAACAAAGAAAATCTTGCAAAAGTTAAAAGATCTAAAAATAATTTCCCCATCTTATTAGTGTCATGTATTCGGTTTAGGCTGGTCCAAGACCTTTGAACCATCCCATTTATTGCCTAGATTGATTTCTGAAGATCGCATGGCACGAACCCATATGATTTTAAATGTGCTGTCCAAATATCCAGTCTCATTTGCCACTTACAGTTGTTTACTTTTAGAATTAGTTAAGAAGAACGAAAAAGTGAAATTCCGATTCGTACATTCTGCGTGAAAACTTTTGCCATCTTCTCATTTGTATACCTAACTATCTCCACTAAAATGTTGGTAAAAATCCTTCAGAGTTTTAACTAAGTTCCTAACGAGCTCTCATCCTCTGTATGGGATAATCATTTAAATAAATATCATTTAGATCAAAATTGAAAATAAAGAAAAAATTGCGGACGCATGGCGCAAACATAATTATGCAGTATGAAACAACAGTCCTTGACACATTTCAAAATTTAAAAAAAAAAATAAAATAAATGTGATATGAGTGTGCGGTTTTAACTAAATTGTATTACGCGGCTTAAAGTCTATTTTGCCATAATGAATGGTTTAATTGTCTGCACATAGATAGCGCTAGTGGTTAGCTTTGTAAGGTTAGCTTCCACTCCGTCATTGCATGTAGGTATGACGACTCCAACGTAAAGAGCAAACTGTATTGGTTGGTACTTTGAAACAAAGTCGATTATTTAAGTTGAAAGTTTCGTACTACGTTTCATTAAGCTGCTCCTTGTCGAAACAGCCGAAGATTGTTAGAGACTGGAAGCGCGTTGTAGAGACCAAGAAGTGGTAGGACACGCACGTCAGATGATGATGCCGAACGAATTAGCCAAATGTTTATTCGCAGTCTTCCATGATCAGCACGAAGTGCTTCACAGGAACTAGGAATTGCAAGAACAGTACGTCGATACTGTTTTGCGATATAAACATTTATTAAAATTAAATTTCTGATTTATTAACAAATTCTTTATGTCAAAAAAAGACTTCATGCCGCGCAATGCAATTTAGTAAAAACGACACACTGATATCACAATTTTTTGATTTTTTTTATTAAATTTTGAAATGCTTCAATGTTTGAAATGTTGTTAAATCCCAATTTTGACTGAGTATCAGCTTAAAATTACAATATTTCAGTTTTCTAATATTCGTTTTTCTTCCATTTTCAGTGGATTCTTGAATGCAAATGCTTTTTTCCATAAGTACATTAAAAGAAATGGGAACATATCATGGTTGTATTTCTATTTCAAGAGATTTGCAAGGTAATTATCTACTTCAGTTTCCTTAATTATCCTATATTTCACGAAGATAAAATTTTAAACATTTTCCCGACTGTTTTAATGCATCAGAAAATTCTATATGGCAAAGATACAGCCAAGATGATGTGTTTAAGGATTTTTTTAAACAGTTAAAACATGCCACGCTGCGGATCAGAGAAACTTTTGATATAGAACAGTGGTTCCCAGTCTATAGGCCGTGGCCCACTTGTGGGTCGCGGATAGCTTATTAGTGGGCTGCGGAACGGTAGTATAAGAGTCGAAGTCAGCAGAGCTTCAAGAGTCGTCACTCGATATTTTATATATATATATATATATATACAGAAAGAATCAGATCATCAGAATCTTTCATTCTCAGATAGCAGAAATCCTTTTGTACTATAATTATTGTATAGATAAGATGGAATGTAATATTTAAGCTTCGAATTAAGTTTTGATCTCGACATGGCTATGCTACAACTAAGCTAAGGTATTAAAAGGAAATTGCTTTTAATTGATGAAAATATTCTACATTTAAATACACTTTTGATTTAATCTTAAAAAATATACTTCAAAAACTCGCATTGGAATATGATTAAAATATTTTAGAAGTTCAATATCAAAGATTTTGTATAAATTTTAAGTAAAGAATTGCATTCATGTTTATTCAGGAATGCATACTATAAGTTTGTTCCTCACGAGTATTTTCGTTCTTACTCTTGGTTTCCAAGCACATGCCTCACAATTATTGATTTTTCACTTTAAGTTATGTATAAAAATATTCTACAGCTTTTAAATATTTTTATTAGTATGAAATAAAAATAGTAGCAAATTAAAATCCATCTTAATTTTAAAATATTTCTATTAGATTGACACCTGTGTATATGATTGTACTGGGATTTCATGCCACTTTAATTTCGTACACGGGAGCTGGTACCTTATGGCCTACTTACGACACAAACCCAGTGTGTCAGAAAGACTGGTGGTGGTACCTTCTTTATATCAATAATTTTGAAACTTCAGACAAGCAGGTAAGAAAAAATTTCTACATAATTAATGATATCGCATCTGAAAGAAAGTAAAAGTCTTCATATACAGGATTCCCACTTATATCCGTTACATCCCCCCCCCTTAACTTCTAAACGGTGACAGCTTAGGCCATAAAGTTGGTGTCTAGGTATAGTAAAAAGGCTAAGTGCTACTCGATGAGACAATTTACAATGCCATCTATCGGCAAATTTTGGAATTATTGGTCATCTCTCGTAAACGGTGGAAGATAATACGAGAAAAAAGTCAATTAGAAAGTTGTAGAGTACTCTCGATTTAGTACGGAAAGATACCTTGCGCACATTGATACTCAAAACAGAATGCAAAGAATGAACATTTGTTCGGTCACTATTTCGAAAATTGTCATGTCATAAAGAGTGGAAGAAAGAAACTGAGACACGTCCCTGTCTTCTGGGTCATTTATTTAGATTGCTCAAAATGCTCTCCGTTAGCCACTATACACATTTGCACTCTGGGATGGATTTCTCGCTTCGCTCGTATTTCACGACGCCATGTGTTTAAAATCACAATCAAACAAGTGTTCATTTTTTTACATTCTGTTTTGAGTATTAATGTGCGCAAGTTATCTTTTCGTGTTAAATCGAGACAACGTGCTAATCTACAATTTTCTAATTGACTTTCTTCTCGCATCTTTCTCCGTTTACGAGATAGGACCGCTAATTCCAAAATTTGCCGATAGATGGTGTTGTAAGTTGTCTCATCGAGTAGCGCATAGCCTTTCTACTATACCTAGACACCAACTTTGTAGCCTAAGCTGTAACCGTTTAGAAGTTAAAGGTTTAACGGATATAAGTGGAACCCTGTATACCGTACTTGTTTTAAAATTTAATGTCAATTTGATTGATTTGGTTTCATTTTATATTTTTATTAAATTTCTAATTATTGTATGATTTCATTGTTTCAGTGTATGACATGGTGTTGGTACTTGGCAGCTGACATGCAGTTTTATATAATAAGCCCTTTATTCATGGTTCCATTAATAAGGTACATTAGATTCGAATATTCAAATTCTTCGAAATATGATGTGAACAAAACACTAGGGACTAATCCTGTATTTTATATGTGATATTACACTTAGGGGTTCAAATGACTATTAATAACAACTTAGAATCTTTCAATTATTTGAAAATGGCAGTGTGCTTTAAATTTTTTTAATATTCTCTAAATAAGAATATTAAAAAAATTAAAGAACACTAGAAAGCAAGAATAATAAATTGCATAAGTGCTTCTAGATCAGGTACATTTGTTGGAGGAATAGTTGCAGGCCGTTCCAATAGCTTTAATAGTTTGTGAACACACGTTTTTCAGGCTTTCAATTCTAAATATAATTGTTAGTTCATATTTTTATTTCTGTCGTCTAAGATGTCCCTCGAAAAGTATAAATTTAGAAAATCAGCCTGCTGAAGATTTTAAAAAAATATGAAGAAATTAGAAAGATTAACAACAATAGAATAAAACGTCAAGTGAGCAAACATATATGTTTCGTGACCATTTCATCTTAAACCATTGTTAAAATTACTGCAGTTAGTTTTTAAGTGAAAATAATCCTGTATTATTGACATATGTTTAATGACAATCCCATATAAGGGGCCGTTCAAATATTACGTAAGCATGTTTTTGGTATTTTTTGACCTCCCCTCCCCCCTTGTCAGCAAAAATAAGCAAATCTCAAACCCCCCTCTTATAATTATGTAAGCAAACTGCAACCCCCCCCCGTTCTTTTTTTTTTACAAAACGTATAACAGTAATAATCTAATTTTAAAAATTTTAGGACTTAATTCAAATAAAAACTCTAACTAGGCTTAAAATGAAATGAAAAAAAAATGTAAGCTTAATTTCCTTACAATTTCAAGTTTAAGCTTACAAAAAATCAAGTTTATTTTTCTTTTGCCAAATTTAACTTTTTTTTCAAATTTAATTCTTTTAAATTAAATTATTTGTGCAAGTTACAAGAGATTTTCGGAAATAAAGTGATTTTAATGTCTTACGTAAGCATCACTCATACTCCCCCTCCCCCCTTCAGCAAAAATAAGCAAATCGCAAACCCCCTCCCCCCCTGGTTGCTTACGTAATATTTGAACGGCCCCTAATGACATTTGCATTTATCTCTCAATTCTTGAAAAACAAAGAATGAATCTAAAATTACGGATTTACGATAGATAGCTTCATTTTTAATTTGTAGTTTTTCAAATACCATTCATCTTCTAATTTTCGATCGAGTCACTAAAGAAAAATATTGTCAAGAAGTCGGTTGTTTAATCGCTAGACTTTTTAAAATATCTCAAGTGATTCAATGACTTCGGAAGCAGTTTGAAATTAAAATTTGTTTCTTGTTGTTCATGAGTTACAACATCTTCCGAATATTGCTTGCTGTGTCCTGTCTAAGTTCTGGAACCATAAGATTCACTGTACCTGAACATTCTGCGGCTCATTTTGTGGTCAAATGAAGTTAAATTTCTGTTGTCGTTACTCGTAAACAATTTCATATTTCGTTTCAAAGCCTACTTTGAGGAAATAAAGTTGTTTTGGTCGTTTAAAAATAATTCAAAAAGCATCTGAGTAACTTTGGACAAGTAATTTCTTTCACTAGACAGAATAATGATTCTTCATATTGAAATACAAAAATTAACAAAAGAAATTAAACTAAATTAAATTAAAAATGTAAAAGGGCAAAATATAAAAATAAAAAAAATAAAAAATAACAATAGAAAAATAGCAAATAAAAGTACACATATTAAATATAAATCTTAAAAATACATCGTACTAGTTACACGCAATTGCAGCTGTAACCAAAAATCAATGTAGAGAATAGAACAAAGTGAAAAAACAAGTTGGAAGAATCTGGCTTTCTACGTCGTCAAGGGTCAAACAAAGCAGAGATTAAAATAAGTTTTTTTTGTTTAAGGGTCTGACATTAGTCTAAAAAATTTATACCCTTAATTGACCCAAAAAATCTTGAAGTGGTGCCAGGGACTTTTATTTTTTCATTGCTAAGGTTGCAAGAAGATACCACTGTCCAGTTGAAGGGTTTCCTGAATGGAAAAATAAAATTCTGGAGCAGATCTGAAATAAGATTACTGGAAATAAATGTCACATTTAAGAAAGGGGTATTTTTGCCAATAAACAACTTAAGAAAAAAATTGCTAGCTTAAAAGATAAGTTTCTAATTACTGTGGACAACGCAGCAAATAATTTTTGTATTATGTGTAAGCTCTATTAGGTAGATTCCTTATGGAAATTATACCTATTGCAGTGGTTCTCATGACACGACTTTCAGAAAATTTCTGCAGGTCTTCACCGATCATGACCCCTAGAACCCAAAACCACCCTTCGTTAAAAAGTTTATATATATAAACCCTTTTTCCCATGTTATCTTGTGAACACGATAACTGGAGTAATTTTGATTTAAATTTAACCAGCGTGGGATATGTTGTAAGGATAGTTAAAATCTCGCTCGAGTTCGTAGATGGGCTATCCGGCTCAAAGGGGGTGGAAATTTACATTTTCCCATAATTCCTTTACAATTGAAAATAGAAAGAAAATTCAAATTAGGCGAATTATTGCCTTATCATAACGAACAATTTTTGCATCTAAACTTTTTCGACAGCTACAATTGCTTAGAAGTTATGAGCTGAAAAGTGATTTTCTCACCCTTCCCTTCCTCTCCCCCTAACTTAAAGTACGTTTTAACCTATGCATGTTACCCCTTGTTGGAAAGCTCTCGTCATTTGGAGTCTCTTCACTCGCTTTCATTCTTGTAGCTCTAATCCTTATGAGAATAGAGGGCAAAACCTTCTTTTCCTTATTATTAGTAGAGACGTATATATATAACGCTTTTGCCCATGTTATCTTGTGAACACGATAACTAGAGTAATTTTGATTAGATTTTAACCGGCGAGGCACATGTTGTAAGGTCGGTGAAAATATCAACCGAGTTTGTAGATGGGCTAACCAGCTGAAAGGGGGTGGAAATAGTGGGGGACTGAAAATTTCATTTTCCCATAATTCCTTTACGATTGAAGATAGAATGAAAACTCAAAATAGGCGAATTATTGCCTCTTTATAATAAACAACTTTTGTATCGAAATTTTTTTGATAGCTACAATTTTAAAGAAATTACGAGCTAAAATGCCTAAATATAGGAAAAAAATTCAATTCTATGACTAAAGAAAGGAAAACAAATTCATTAAGGCGAATTATCACCTTATCAGAACAAACAACTTTTATATTAAAAGATTTTGTCAGCTAAAATTGCTTAGAAGTTATGAGCTGAAAAGCGATATTCAATTCCCTTCCCCCATTTTATCATTTCTCCATTACTCCTTTACGATTGAAGATAGAAAGAAACTTTCAATTAGGGGAATTATCACATAATCATAACGAACAACTTTTATATTAAAAGTTTTTTGACAGCTACAATTGCTTAAAAGTTATGAGCTGAAAAGCTATGTTCAATTCCCCCCAATTTATCTTTTCCCCATACCTCCGTTACGATTGAAGATAGAAAGAAAATTTCAATTAGGAGAATTATTACCTTATCATAACAAACTACTTTTATATTGAAAGTTTTTTGACAGCAAGAATTACTTAGGAGTTATGAGTTCCCATCAGCCTCATTCACTTCCACTTTTTATACGGTAAACAAGTTGATATACCTGGCTTTGCTCCGGATTAAAATGTTTCCATATTTAATATTTTTAATGTAAAAATTACTATTGTATAAATATTATAATACACAAATTCCTTTTCTGATCTGAAACGTTTTTCATTAAAATGAGAATATCAATTGAAACAGACGATTTTTAAAAACAGCCGTTTTCTCCATACATTATAATTTGTTATATAGGTACTTCAAATTTTTTTAACAATTCCTAAAGTAAAAGAATGGTTTTAATGAATATTTTGAAACAAATAAATTAACTAGTTAATTATTGATTAATTTAAAGCATGAAAATAAATCAATAGTTGGTCCCGATATAAATTGTTAATCGTCTACAGTTAAAATTTTCTTTTAGCATTCTTTCTTCTGGAAAAGTTTTTCGTATTATTGTTGTTCTTCAACAAGAATATTGTTGCGAATTCAGTTTAAAATTAATTTTAAAAAAATATTGAAATGAGAGAAACAAATTTATGGAAATGAAAGATATCACGGAAAAAAGCCTTGCTTAATTTTTAATTAAGTGAAATTTTAAGCAACTTTTAGGCTCTGAAAAGTTGAAGGTGACCTTTCTCTGTTCTAAAATAAAAGGTTTGCAAAGTTTGATTGAAATCAGTCCAGTGGTTTAGTAAAAGATGTGGAACATACATACAGAGATAGTTATTAGATAATTATAAGATAAAGATTCCTGGCAAATAGTATGAGCCATAAAAAAAGGTTTTAGTGAAGATTTTGTAACAATTAATTATTTAACTTTAATTAAGTAAATATCTAATTTTAATTAATCAAACAGTTAATTTGATAATTAATTAATTTGACAGATTACTTTAATTTGATATTTAACTAAACATGGCGGGACCATGATTTGTTTAATAAAATCAATATAAAATAGCTAAAATCGATAGATATTTAAATAAGAGTTCCCTTTACCCTTTTGGATATTGAAAAATGTCTCCTTAACTTTAAAATTGTTTTCGGATTTTCTGGCTGAGTATTTGGTTTTAATCGTCGATGGAGATTTAAATTTACTGTTCAAATTGGCTGCATTCATATCCTATGCTTTAAATACACGTATTAAATTTGCCACTCACAATGTTTAATAATTTTTATTCTCTTATATGCTAAGAATTTAGTGACTATTATCTCTGTATCCAGGGAGTTCTTTAAATGAGCCTATTTTTGTAATATTTAAGTGTTTCATATCATGTGATTTTACCATATGACAAAGTAATGTTCGCAGAATTATATTGTAACTTAGATTTAATAAATTAATTTTTAAATCTAGAGTCTTTTTTCATTCGTGTCAAGAGTCAGTTTCTTGTTACTGCTTCAGATAGGCTAGCTTAATGTTATCTAGGAGATATTTGCACTGCTAAAATGTTTATTTCTTTATTACTCCTACCTGTTAAATGATTATGTGTTGAGATATTAAAAAAAATTGACGAATGTACTGACCGATAAATCTATCATAACTTTTTGGAATGAAAAATAGAATGATAAAACCTGGAATGATATAGTAAAAAATTAAATGCCATGAAAACAGAATAAATATTGCAATGTGTAGAAACAATAAAGTCATTGGCTATGTCTGTATTGATCAATATGTAATATATCATTACTTTTGTAACATTAACGCAAATGAATCTACCTTTGCCTTCAAGCTTGCCGAAAAGGGATTTTTTTAAAGAAATTTTAGTAATTAAGTAAAATTTAAAAGAAACTTATCTTTTAGGTAATTGTGAGAGAAACGAATTAGACAAAAAAATGTAGTTTTTTTTTTTTGCCAAAAAACTTAAAATCGTGACTTTCTCTTTTGACTTTCCGTAATTATTCAAACAGTATATACAACAGTCAAATTTGATTTAAAAAAACCAGTCAAATACAGATATTTTACTTACAACACCAACAGCTACAACTTCTCTATAGGGAAATATTTCTTTTAACTTCGTAAAATTATCTTAGGAAAAATGAAGGAGGAACAAAATTTTTATTAATGGTAACAACCAAGAAATTTTAAGAGTTTATAAAAAAACAACACTATTAATAATATTTACACTTTTTATTTTGAAAATTTGTTTACCAGCATTCCACACGAATAACTTCTTGGGGGTTTTGTACTTCTTTGTACGAGAGTTATCCTGACAACGAACTTATTGGTAAAAAAGACTGGATAAGCTTTTGCAAATTCAACATTTTGGAAAACTACCTCTTTAATCGAATTTGCTTTTATAAACAGATAAAAGAAATTTCCATGGTTTCAAAGTGCATTAGCTAATATCTCTCTCCATTTCTTTTAAAGTAAAGTTATCAAAGATAATTTATTTCATGGTTTTTGATACATTGATGATTTACTTTTAATAAACATTGAAGATCATAGTGTTGTTACTAATTGCTATCCAGAAGAATTTAAATTAAACAAAACCAATGTTAATCGATTGAGTTGCAAATTTTTTGGATATAGATATGGAAATTTCCAAAGGAAATTCCTGGTTGGAATTTATGATAAAAGAGAGGATTTTAAATTCAACTTTCTTAGTCATTTTCAATCCAACATTTACACAAAAATTCTAAAAAACATAATTTTTGACCAATTTTTTAGAATAAAAAGAATTTGTAATAACAGGGAATATGTTTCAAAGGCAACTGAAAATTTGATAAAATACCATCAAGAAAATGAATTTCCTAAAAACAACTGCAATATTGAGATTTTAGTTAAAGAAAACACAATTAATTAGCAAAAATTTCTCTTTTGTACTTTTTGGCTTCAGTAGATGGCGCTGTACTCATATTACTACCCAGATTATTTTTTCTCTTAGTGTTTTGCACTTGTTGAAGTAGGCGGTATTCTTAAAATTGCGTTTTTGGAAGAGAGGTAAGGTTGGAAAAAAAAATTTTATTCTCTTTGAATGAATTGTTTTATCATTTTTATTTCTTGAGGATGTTCCTTTCTCTTCCACTCCACTTGAGGATTTTTCGGGTCAATTAAGGGTATTAATTTTTTGTACTAATGTCATGCCCTTTCACAAAAACTCCTATTTGAATCTCTGCTTTGCTTGACTCTTGACGGCGTACAAAGCCAGATTCCTCCATCTTGTTTCTTCACTTTTTTCTTCATATTCAAGTAATTCTCCCTTTAATTGCGATTAAGATGCGCATGAAACCACACTCAATTATTGTGTTTATTATTAAGTAAAATTATGAAAATCGTACCGTATCTCAATAAGTGACAAATATTTTTTAATTTTTTTTAATATTCCAGTAGCAACAAAATTGATAATCATTCAAATTCTCCAAACTTTTCATTATTTTTACTAAATTTTGAAGACGAGAATTGCAAGAATAAAGCAGGTGAAAACTCTAAAAACTCTTTTATATTAACGAAATTTCTTCTCGTAATCTTTAAATCTCTTAAATTACGAAAATACATAACACATGAGTTTTTTTATTGTCTTTTGCAGGTGGCCTCGACTCGGATGTGCTTTGATACTCGCTTGTATCAGTGGATCATGCGTTACTTCTTTTCTGTTAACGTATCAGTACAATTTGATAGATGGATTTTCACGATTGGAGTTTCACTTGGATGATTCCCAAAATTTCATGATCCAGTAAGACAACAAGCTTGATTAGAATTTCTTATTATTGCAAAATGTCCTCCTTTCTTCTACAAAGAAAAAATGATTATCTTACAAAGTTATGAAAGCTAATTGTAAGAATGCATTCTTTGAACTATTCTTTTCGAGCTCATTGTTTAAAAAATATATTCACTAAAATTCTGAATACTACGTAGATTTCGATTTTTAATTTTAAATTTTTTCCCTACAAATGATTTTGATCTATTTCTATATGAATCATAAAGTTAAAATACGTGACAAAGGGATTCTGGAAATGATACATAGGCTTTAAAATTATTGTTTTTGTTAATAATAAAGATCATACGTGTTTGGGTGTGGTTGAGTTCGACAATATTTTTATCATATAACTACAATAAGAAAGTTCTAGAATATTTTTATATATTCATCTTGTTCTTCAGAAAAATAATAGACCACGGTGGCCTAGTGGTAAGGTATGGGCCTTGGAGTCGGAGGATTCCAGATTCGAAACCGGATTTCACTGAAGATCCGTCGTGTATTGGGCCTGTTGAAAGTTAAATCATACGTTAGAGGGTTAAACGCCCTCCCGCTGGTGTGGTGTAGAAGTTTGGAGTGGAAGGTGCCAGCTCAGGTGTCGTCCTCGTCTTTTGACCGTGGTTCAAAATTACGGGGTCCGTCCCAAAAATAGCTCTCGTGTTGCTTCAAAACGGGTTGTTAATATAAGTAATTAAGTTCAGAAAAATGAAACTTAATTATTTGTGTAGAAAATCATTAAATTGATTAAATATTCTTACATTAAGTAAACCAAACAATATAACTATATATGCAACTGATCTGCATTTACAACAAAAATCAAAAGATTAAATAGCAATTATGAACCATAACTTTTATATTAAATCAAAGTAGTGAAAATACTGCACGGATTTCATCAAAATTAAATTTTTAATAGCTTATTTTAATTCATTATTAGTTTATTTCATTCATACTTTACATTTCAGATTTTGGAAATATTTTGATCTTGTATATACGAAGCCTTATACAAGGATAAGTCCCTATTTGGTTGCAATTTTGATAGCATATTATTTGCATAAGAAATCCCTCAACAAAGGAACAACAAAATACAGTGCTGTAAGTATAAGTCATATTTTAAAATTTATATTCTGTTATTTACGACTTTTAAAACCGATTTCTCATTTAATAAATGAAGTTTAGTCCATTTGTAAATGTTTGTCGTATTCTGCGCGAGCCTTCCAGCTATGAAAAATTGGAACACATATTGAATTCTTCAGAAGAGAAATAGAATACAGCAAGCCTATTTAATAAATTTTAATACAACTTTGCTATTAAACTATAAAATTCAATATTTTTGATTTACTTATAATGTTAAAATATTTACTTGTATAAAAGATGAGAATTAATGCAAAACAATTTTTTGCTTTCGTACATAAAATAATTTAGAAACTTCAAAAGTCTTAGCTTTCACGATGTAACACCTTCATTTCATGTATTGTAAAAATATTAGAATTAACAAATGCTAACCTGTGCTGTAAGCGGTTATGAGAAAGTGATAAAATTTCCAGTAAATTTACGGCATGTTTTCGAAGTTATATATTTGACACATTAGCGATATTCATAAGATTGTAATTTTCTTTGAAGGATTTTTTTTGAAAGACAAAATTGAAATCGAAACTAAATGTTTGATAGATAACATTTTTGTTCAATTAAGTTGAGCACGAACGACAAACTTGGCATTAAGAAGAAAAGAATAAAAAACAACCTCAACATAAATTTTGAAGTTCTGAATGAACAAAGAAAATCAATTTCTATTCTAGCTGAGCTCTGGAATCTGGTCCATTTCGAATTTTCTTTAGAAGGGCACAAACAAGTTTAAGTAATTGGTGAGTTTAGCTGACAACAGCAAGTACTCAATTATATAAGTTTTGGTTCAAACGTGAAAACTCCGAACTTGAATTTTACCGTGTATTATAGATCAGAATCCCGATGTAGAATTTCAGTTTTAAATGAAATATTCCTTCTTAATTTTCCCTAATATTCAGACTCGAAAGTGTGTTGTGTATAGCAGTCCTTACCTGAATAAATATCATTTGCACATCTTATCTAGGATTTCCCTTTCTTTCTTGCTATATAAAATTCAAATTATAAAAATCATCAAGGAGTTTACAGCAGAAGAAAATAGTATTTTGGAAAATGTACTAAACATAAATGAAATTTTAAAAATGTTGTAAAATAAGTAAAGCACCTGCAAAAACTTTCATATGAGGTGGTTGCGGTTCAGTCTGAAACATATTCAAATCACACTAAAAAAATTAGTTATTGATACTAGAACTTATAATTGTTGCCACTATGAATCACACTTTAACGATTAGTTGTTGCCACTAGAACCATTGATTGTTGCCCTTAAGAATCACACTTGAACATTTAGTTGTTACCACTATGAATCTGGTTTTAACAGGAATTCATATTCATGACTATGTTTGCTTATTAATTTAATCCTTTTCCTTGAAAGTTGGTTATTGGCTACATTCTTAAACCATTGTTCTTCAAATTGTATGGCGGAAGGCTTCATATGCCCTGACAGAGTAAATGTGCATGATGCAGCATAGTGCAATGGTGTACCAATTTTGCCACAACTATATAATGGTTAGGGTGTCGTCATCTGACGGCGTTTCAAAATTACAAAGTCCGTCCCAAAATAGCCCTCGTGGTGATTCAAAACGGGTCGTTACTTGTAACTAAAATAAACATTGCCAACTCACGCTTGTTAACAGAACCACAGTTATTAAATGTTAAATAATTTAAAATATGATAGAATAATGATTTTTGTTATGTGGTTGTTATGTTTAGATCTAAATTCTTGTTAAAACAAAATAAAATCTTCAAATTACAGGTGACTCTAAGCTGCGGATGGATTGTAACGGCCCTATTCACGTGGCTCTGTTTCTTCTCCTTATATAAGAGAGAAGAGATACTAATGGTGACAGCGCTCTACAATGGTGCAAAGTCCTTGCTCTATTCCTGTAGCTTGGCTTGGATTATTTATTTGTGCCTAACTGGACAATCAGGTTTAGATAATCATCGAATTTTATTTTATTTTGTAAATCCGTGCATTAAATACTAGAACGTAAACCATAATAGTGAAATACTTTAAAAATATTATAATAATGTAGGATGAACTAGGGAAATTCTTACTCAATTAGACAGAACATAAAAAAGAAGCTTAGGAAGAAACTAGTTCATCCTGCTTTCAAAAGTGGAATTTTGAAGATTCTTAATTAACGTTTGATTCAATTTCCAAAGCACAAGTTCTAACATTAATAAACGGCTTCTACAAAATGTTTGTATTATTTTTTTGGAAGACGACTACATAAAGATCATTATTTATATTTTGTGTTGCAGAAGAACCTCGCTTAACGAGCTTAAGGATCAAAGGATCATACTCGTAATGCGAAATACTTGTTAAGCGAAACAGATTTCCCATATAAATTAATGAAAAATATTATAATGTGTTCCATGCCAAAAAAATTATCAACAAATTTATGCACAACGTTTATTGAAAGAAGATTATAAGGAGCGTGAATCATCTTCATCTTTTCTTCTATTGGGTGGAATGAGTCAACATGAGAATT
>BGPR01004906.1:86276-103159 GCA_013235015.1 Araneus ventricosus
ATTTGACATTGAAAACATCATGCAACTTGGGCCCACATGCATGTTCGGTGGAGATTTTAATGCTCACAACATTAAGTGGGGTTCCAAAAAGACCACAGCCAGAGGAAAACATCTTAAATCCTTTGCTGACAAGGCAGGACTGGATATTACTCCCCCCCCCCCCACTCCCACCAGATATGGACTCTACTCTGCTTCCTTTATCGACTTGGCCATAACCAAAAATTTTCTATACCTTTATGACATAAACTCCGTCCCCGAATTGAGCTCGGATCATAACCCTGTCATTATTAATTTTTACTTTAATTATCACACACCGAAACCAGACAAAATTATTAAAACCAACTGGAAAAAATACACAACAGAATTATGCAACCTCTCCATACACCCGCTTCACACCATCAATAACACATATGATTAAGACAAGAGTGTGGATTCCCTCACTGAAGAAATTTTAAACGCTTATAAAAACAACTCCAAAGAACTAGACCCGAAAATCGCCAAAACTAACAGAAAACTCAGAAAAATCCTCTCCCTCGGGAACAAAGCCAAAAGAGACTGGCAAAACACTAGAAACCCTGCCATTAACAAACTCTATAACTATTTTAACAACCAGGCGAAAAATCTTTAGAAAGAACTCTACCACTCCGAATGGAGAGATAAGCTATTGCTCTGCAACCTAGCGACAACACCCTCTGGGATACTGGCAAGAGAATGCGCAAAAAACATACAAACATTTCCGCCCTTAACGGCCCCACCAGTATCGCTTTCACAAACACTGACAAAGCAGAAACCACAGCAGACAGCCTTCAAAACCAGTTTACTCTCAATAACCTTACTGACACAGCAACAGAAAATCTTGTTACCCACACAATTAATGAATTCAACAAAATTGACAATTTCCCACCCCTGCCTACTCCTAATCCAACTGATATCATAAAATACATCAGAAAAGTGAACATTCACAAAGCCCCAGGCAGCGATGGTATCACAAACAACATGTTTAGAAATCTCCCAATTATTACACTCATTAAAATTATTCATATCATAAACAATATTTTTAAACACCAATATTTCCCGAATTCTTGGAGAGTTTCCATTGTCGTACCCATTCTGAAACCTGGTAAAGACCCCCAGAAATCCAACTAGTTACATGCCAATTTCACTTCTCCCCACACTTAGCAAAGTCACAGAACATTTCATTCTCACTCAACTAAATGAACACCTCAATAATAATAACATCCTCATCCCCTATCAATTCGGCTTCAAGCCCAAACTCTCAACAACAAATCAACTTCTTAGAGCTGTGGAATACATCACATCCGGATTCGAAAACAGATTCAGCACTGGAGCAGTCTTCTTAGATATACAAAAAGCATTTGACCGAGTCTGGATTAATGGCCTAATTTACAAACTCATATCACACAAAATTCCCATCTTCCTCATTAAACTCATCACTACATTCCTTGCAAACAGACAATTGAAAGTACGAATTGGCAACTCACTCACCAAACTTCACCACATACAAGCCGGCGTACCACAGGGGGCGAAATTAAGCTCTTGTCTTTATTCTATATTTATTAATGATATTTCACAAAAACACAATGCTACACTCTGCATTTATGCCGATGACACGGCGATACTGGCAAAAAACAAGAATTTAAAATACATTACGAGCGCTCTTAACAGTCATCTCAAAGATCTCGAATCCTGGTTTATTAAATGGAAAATTGCGGTAAACCCATCCAAAACAGAATTCGTTCTTTTCTCAAAAAGAAGAAAATTAAATAGAGAAAAAAATTTCCTCCAAAACACAGAAATTCCCTGGTCTCAGGAAACCAAATATCTAGGTGTTATCCTAAACGTGAAACTAAACTGGAAATCCCACATTAACTATGTCAGACAGAAGTTCCGTGATAATTGTCGTAAACTTTTCCCTCTAGTAGCACGAAACTCGGATATGAACTTAGAAAGCAAAGTGCTTATCTACACTGCGATTCTCCGACCAGTGCTTACTTACGCAAGTCTAACTTGGGCTTACACCTGTAAGAGCTACTTCAAACACATTGATAGCTGCCAGAACATCGTTCTCAGACAAATCTCCAAGGCCAGATGGTTCATGAGAAACGAAGATATCAGACACGTTCTTAACATCCCCCCCAATCAAAGAATTCATTAAAAACCTCTCAATTAATTTCTTCAATAACATAGAAAATATCGAAAATAGAGCGCTATTCAAGAACTCGACTCCTACATCCCTAACTTAAATACTAGGAGACCCAGAGCAATTCTCCTATAAATTTCTCTTTTACATCAAATTTGCTCACCAATTCTTTTATACACCCCCCTTTTTCAGTTTTATAGTATTTTTATTCAAAATCGAAAAATCCCCACTTTGATTCTCATGGACCATCTCCCACCCACCTTCTCCTAAAATGTACCAAAATCCTCTCCTGTCATTGGCTATCACTTTTTTCTTCTCAATCTTGCAACCTACTCCATCGTCATTCTCCCCTGAGCCTCAGCTAAAACAGCCAGTTCACCCATCCACTCCCACCTGGACTCCGCAACTCCTGATTGGCCCGCAGAAGAAGACACCACAGCCTTCTTATACTGGACCCGCCCGTCTCCTTCCAGACCAGCTCCAGAGAGCAGCGAGGAAAGATCTCGCCTCTCTGCTCTTCAATATGAATCGAACTCTGAGAATCTACGCACTTCAGCCAAACTAAATGTCTCATGTTTACAGTTCTTTGCCGACTGGAGGTACGTGGCCCTCCGGGCCACGACGTACTCCACACCCCATCGTCTCGTCTCGCTTAAACCTTAGTAGACGAGCCGGCACTGATGCTGTAGTTTGGAATGTGTGCGTCTAGTGTGTTCTCTGGCAATGCACTATGTTTGGGGTCATTTTGACCCCAAAATTGTTAGACACTTACTCCTTACTTTATTGGCTATTTGTACAAAAATAAATTATGGTCAGAGTATAAGAATATTTTTTCGTACAAATAACTTGTATTTAAGACACAAATATGATTTTTATTACGAAAAAGGAAAGTTAAACTTATCTCCTTTCTTTCTCCTCTTCTGTATTCTTTTCTTCTCTGCTGCTCACGTTCGTACGCTGCCATAGCCATAACGTTAAATTAATCTGAAAGGCCAGCACACGCAGGGGTCAATTTGACCCCAACACCCCAGTAAAGTGAGAAACCCCGTTTCACTGGTTTCTGCTACTCTTCCGCATTCAAGTGGCCTCATTCAAGTGGCTAAATAGCCGCATGTGGCTCGCGAGCCTCGGTTTGTCAACCACTGCTCTAAGGGAAAATCTCTTTGAAATGTTATAATTTATTTGCTTTCGTGGAACCAGAGATGCGCCAGACGTACCTTCAACTGCACGGTACCAATTTTAACAATTCTGTTGGGAATCTCCCGTTGCAGCAGACTTAGAGCGCCGTAACGGCTGGTTACCAATCTGAACAAAAACTGTTTAAACTATTCTCTTATTTAAAAACCAGCGGGAGTGGTCTCCCCAAAACTTTCTCGTATACTTTCTAAGTGGAGATTCGCCAAAATCTCGAGTTCGAATTTTTTTACGATTACGATACTTTCTCTTTGTATACTTCGTATACGATAAAGTAAAAAAACAAACAAATCTGAAATCATATATCTGTTGTCACGTTTTAAAAAATATTACTTTGAAGCAGGTGCGATAAAATAGGCTATGCAAAGAATATTAAAGTGAAAATTCTGTTTTGGAGTTAAATTCCCAAGATAACAATTTAAACTATCACAACCGTAAAGATTGCAAAAGCGTGTAGATAAAAGATTTGCTGAAATAATGAGATCGGTTTGAATTTTTATTTACAACAATGAAAACATTGTTACAATTCATGTTTGAAAACATTAGTAATATCCCGAAGGTTACAAACGTCGTGCGCCGATGCATAATATGGCGCGTAGTATGAGATTATACAGACCGACAGACAATCAACCCTTCGACGGATTAGGTCCAAAATTTGATAAGGGCCTACATTCATGAAAATAAAACTGTGTACCAAATTTCATCGCTCTAGCTTCAATATTTTTTGAGTTATCGTGTTTACAGATACACAGACAGACAGATATAATTCCATATTTTTGTTTTTCGGACTCAGGGGGTCTAAAACGTGGAGACTCTTCAAAATCTCGAGATCGAATTTTTTGTAGATTACAATACTTTCTCTTTGTGTACTTCGTATACGAGAAAGTAAAAAACGAAGTTTCTACATTATAGAGTTTTTTTTTTATTGATTTTCGAAATGGGTCCAATAATTTATGACTATACTGTATTTTTGAAAACTATTTTCATTCAAACTGATTATAAAAATAGTACATAAAACACTAAAATTCAATCTATGTATGTATAATTGTTGTACATCTTTTGAAGTCGAAAGTTGATTAGGTGTGTTAATTTTTTATCGATCCGCACATGGACCACTTTTCAATATTTTTTTAATGCTTCATTTGTTTTTCAACCTCATAATATATTGCATTCTCTAAAACAAGTCAAAGCTAAAAATTATAAAACTGGTTTCATTTTTGGATTGTTTGCATTAGATAAAAATACATCCGTAACTTTTTTTGTCTTCAATGAACAGAAGTTAATAATTTTCTAAGGCCTTAAAATTTACTCGAGGATTTTCTTGATGTTTAATTTGTTTAATCAGTGAATCATGCTGTTTATTTCAAAAGTTTATTGAACAATCATTTTATTCACAGCATTGTGGTATATAGTGTGTTTACAAAAATTTTTTAAAGAAATATTTTGTTAATGCATAATAATATATTATGATTAATTAATAATATATAATTATTATTTGTCTGTCAAAATTACATATTAATCATTTATTAATTATGCCCTTTTTGTTAAAAAACTGTCGTTTTAGCAAACTTTATTTAATTTATTAACGCTTACTTCATGATTGTAAATATGGAATTTTTTGTAATCGGTTTTACGCTCACTTTCTGACTTGCGGGTGTTTTGAAATTTTGTTTTATAGATGACAATACTTTATTTTTATATTTTCAGAAAATTATTATTTTATAGATTAATGCGATTAATTTTCATTCCATACCAGAGCCACCAACTGGTGGTGAATTTGAGAAAAAATTATCACAAATCGCCATACCATTTATAACAGTGAATTATAAATTAAAAATTCAAAAGTAGAAAATAATTAATATAAAAATAATTTCTACGTTTTAGTACACTAATTAAAGTGCTTTTTTAATACGAGTGTAGTGGAGCCGGAAAGGCGTTCCGGGATTGCTTTTTTTTCCATGAGAAAAAATAAGAAAAAATTGTGAAAACGTCCTTAAAACAGTGATTTTTGTCACCAAGGTTAGAAAGTTTTGTCACTGCTTTTAGAGCGTACCGGCACTGTGTATTTCCCGACTACACCACTGAACTTTAAAAACTGTTTTTATTTAATTTATCTCTTACTGTACTCCTTTTTTATATACGGCTTTTCTCAATTAGAATTTTGGGTAAATCGAATTTTTATCGCGGTCGAATCAGCTTCGAATTAATCGAGTTCCACTGCAGTCTTAAAATATAACTATCATTTCGGTTCAATCGCCGATTGAAGCGCCACTGCCGACTCTTGCATTCTAATAGAGGTGCTGTAACTTTTAATACAACACTGTGTTATAATGCATATCTGCATCACTTATATCCCTGCCTTCTTTAATTGAATAGTATAATACTTAGTAATTACAATGGTTTCCTTATGACATTTTAATAGAAATAAGTAAGCATGTTAAATAATAAATTTTAATGAATTTTTTAATTCGAAATTAGCTTTTTCAATTATTTTCGAAAGATCCTAATTCGCTTTTATAAAAGTTTACAAAATTGCGGTTCAACAATAAAAGATCGGGCATTTAAGGGTTAAAATAAGTGCACATGGTTGGTAATTATTTTCTGATCCATTTACAAGAAATATTTTATCTTAAAACTGAAAAACTGTATAAATAAATGCTTAGTGTTATTGGAAATTGCTAAAATATAAAATTATTCTTTTTGTTTTCTTGTAAGTAAAAATTTTTATTACTCATTATTTGTTGTTCGTTTGATTATTGAAAACATTTTATCCGTTGAAATCACGTCATATGTATGTAACCTATCCCGTTCACAGCGCGTCTCAGTAAATGTTTTCATAGTAAGCAGTTTTAAATTTCTCAGGATTTTATATATTCAGGTTGGAAATATTCACGGTGTGGTCACAAATTATTGTAGTCATTTCAGTAATTAATAAAATAAATCCCTATAAAGTAGCAACTTCGTTATTTTTAAATAAGAGAGTAGCTCAAAAAGTTTTTTTTCAGATAGGTACTGCACCGTTACGGCGAACGAAATCTGCTGCAGTGGGAGATTACCAACGCAAGTATCAAAATGACTACCGTGCAGTAGAAGGCACGTCTGGAACGTCTCTAGTTCCAAGGAAGCAAATCAATTGTAACAGTTCAAAGACGTTTTCGGTTAGAGTATCGAAATTGTCGAATTGTATAATTATAATCAATTCAGGAGTGAAAGTCTCCCTCACAACCGAAAACATCTTTAAATCATTACAAATGATTTGCTTCCTTGGAAGCAGAGACATGCCAGACGTGCCTTCTGCTGCAAGGTAACCATTTTGACGCTTGCGTTGGGAATGTTTCACTGCAGCAGATTTAGTGAGCCACAACGGCGTATTACTTATCCTTAAAAAATACTTTTTGAGTTGCTCTCTCATTTAAAAAGACTAAGTTGCTCCATTATATGGGTTATTTTTATTAATTTTTGAAATGAGTCCAATAATTTATGAACACCTTGTATATATTAAGGAAATTGCCAATTTGAAGAATCGAAAAACTGTAGTTAGAGGTAAAAAAAAGGACGTCCTATTTTTCTTATTTATTATTTTTGCTTAACCTAACTTGTAAATGAGATTTTTTACATTAACCGCTATTCCGGTACCTTGGGAAGATCAGTTACTGTCCTGAAAAAAATAAATCTATACTAAAATATATGGATTTCTTCCCTTCTTTTAACTGATTATAAATCAGACATAAAATCGATAACTGAATTGGAAATTTTCTTATTGTTTCAAAATATTACAAATACAACGGGTACAGTATATTTCCATACTATATACATGTTCTGATAGTATACATGTACAAAATGTACACTTAAAATTATAATTACCCTTCATTTTCACCGTCATCTGCAGTTGTTGCAATAGTTGTCAACTCAACACTTCGTCATGAAAAAAATTTAACATATAGAATTTATGTATCTATCTAGCCTACGCCCTGGGTCTTCTTGTCTCGCATTGGAATTTTTCATTGTAATCTTTTTCTTTTGAAATCTAGGACACTCGTGTGTTCGGCTTTTTCATCAAGAAAGCATTTTTCATCAAATCATCAATGAACATTAACCATCTCTTCCTCAGATGCGGTTAGATAACCTTTCAGCAAGGAGTATTCTAATTGTCCGCTATTGGAAATCGAAAATGAGGACTTTTCCTGGGAAGAAAGAGTTTTGAACGGGTGCCAAGTAAAGTTTCGAAGCAAATTGTCTTCTCAACTAAGCTTAAACATCCAGTGCATTTAGATGTACAAGAGCAAACATCAATATTATTTGACTTAGTAGGTAATATGAACCTGTCCTAAAACTTGTATGCTTTCCCTTACGAATTCTTGATTATTTTTCTCCCAACTTCGCAATTATATGTTTCTGGACGACGGATTTCTTTATTCTTTTTCACAGACGTAGTTTAATATCACTTACAAATACGTATAAAGACTTTATGACACTAACCAAAACACCTAACATAAAAAACCTAAAGATTTGCATGAAGAATTTATAGCACCAACCTAAACACCAAACACGTTGGAAACTAGATCTGGAAGTCACAATGAATTACAATAAAAAAACATAACATCACATTAGAAAAAACCAAACTAACATGCTTAGAAAACCTCTGCGGCAGGTTAGCGAATCGATTAAAAGATATTTATAAGCTCGAACTTCATACATTAAACACAAAACAAAGCATATGAAAAGCAAAACATGGGGTTATAAACAACAAACAGGCAGAAACACTAGCTGTTAGAAACCGTGGCCGTAGCCATGATAATGAACTATCTCTGTATCGGTTTGAAGAAGGAAACGAAACCGGGATTTGGTTCCTTTTTTCGAGCTGATGGGTATTTCCATGTCCCACCGCACCATCGCGTGACTGGTTTACATTCGTTTCTTTCGTCTACTTTTTAGTTTTATTTTTAGTTATATTAAGTACAACAAGACGGCTATTTTTGTACGGACTTCATAATTTTGAACTGTGGTCAGATGACGAGGACGACAGCTGATAAGGCATCCCCTCCTCTCTAAACTTCGACACCACACCAGTGAGATGAAGTTTGGTCACTACGTATGATTTAATGTGCAACGGGTCGTATATTTACAAACCCTACTTTGATACACCAAAGGCAGGAAATCAGCCAATATGATTGGCTAGCGTCGCTAAAAGTCTTTGACGTCATTCAATGCGAACTTGTTTATGTTTCTGTTGCTTGGACTTCGCGAAATCCGAACTACGATACGAACATACTTCGCAATTTTATTTAGTCTAGTAATAAGTTTTTTTTTTCTTTTTAATTACTTGTAACATCAATTTGGCTGAGCAAAATCACTTGAATGTTACTGAGGAGAGTTTATCTCCAAAGTTTTAAAACGAATGGCTGTTATCAATGAATGGGTAAAAGAACTTGGAATTCGTATAAATATCACCTTAAACAGCAGAAAATCATGTCTAACAAGGAGAAAGATTTGTTAGCTGGTAAGTTTTATTTCGAACTAGCAGTACGTGCACGGTGTTGCCCGTGGAATCAGGACTTCAAAAAAGTGGGGGGAAATGCCCATAATGACACGAAAAAGTTTTGAAAACAAAATCAAAACAAAAGATACACATTATTGATTTTCCCGCTCATTTTTCTTTGCGATAATGACATTTATCAAAACAGAAATGTAATATTTTTGCTTTTACCTCTCGACAATGCCGCGAATGTAATGACGTCAAGAAAGCATATGACGTCATCTGCCGTGAAGAAGATCACGTTGCAACAATGCATTCTGGGATGGTCCGGAGAAGCTCTCGATGTTAAATTTCGCTAACGGAAAAACTGTTTGAACCGATCAGGGAAAAATTAATTTTAAAAAAACGAAAAAAGATATTTTAACAGTTCTTGTTTCAAATTCGGCATAAACGTTCCATTTATAAACTGAAAAAAAAAATTTAATTATAGAGATGTTAGAATGTCAGATGCGATAATTTAAAGAAATCTTTATTAAAAATTACCATAAAAGTGACTATTTTTCAAAAATTTCTCAAAATTCAGTAAATTACGTTAGACGTACGAAACAAACTTCATTAGAACGGAAATCGTTTGTTCTTTCCGATGGTGTAACTGTTTCTTCCGTACAATTATTCGAAGCCATGCTATTAAGAAATGAGTGCGAAAAATCACCCAAAAAGGCACAAAATATTAAATAAAAAAATTTCTAGATTAAACTGCGGCTAGATTTACGGCTTCGAGGTGCATTCAGTCACTATTACGTCTACGTGTGTGCCAAATTTCATGGTTGTAAGTGCGATAGATTCGTCTGGACATCGCAGACAAACATACACACGCACACAAACATTGCCTTTTATAAGTATAGATGTAATCTTAGTTTTTCCTTTTTAAAGAGAATCTGTTTCAGCTCTAAATCCTTACACAATGCCTTTCTAATATATAATATAGTATTCCAATAAATAACTCTTTCTAAAGTAGTTTTTCAATTTTAAAATTGTAAGAAAAAAGTGTGTGTCATATTAGATACTAGCAGTACGCGCACGGCGATGCCCGTGGAATCAGGACTTCAACAAAATAAAAAAAAATCGCCCACAATGACACGAAAAAGTTATCAAAACAAAAGATACACATTATACATTTTCCCGCTTATTTTTTCCGCGATAATAACATGTAGAAAAACGGTACAGAGTACATTAATCCAAAACAATATAAAAAAATTGTTGCCCGTGGAATCAGGACTTCAACAAAATGAAAAAAAATTCTTAGAACATGACAGAAAGCTCCGAAGGTTATAACGTCACCTGACCCTTCATCCAATCAAATTGAAAGCTGCGTTCCAAAAGACTGTCGCTGAAGAAATTTCGCTCGACAAAAATAACTTTCATCTGCCCAGGAATAATTTAATTTAAAAAAACGGGAAAAGATATTTTAACCGTTCTTGTTTTAAATCAGAGAGAACCGTTCTAGTTATAAGCTGAAAAAAAATTGAAAATAATAGTGTTATTAGAAAGTCGAATGCAACAAATTTAAAAACAAAACTAACATTTAGATGGTGAAACTGACTATTTTTTAAAAAATTCTCAAAATTCAGTAAATTACGTTAGAAATTCAAAACTAACTTCATTAGAACGGAAATCGCGTGTTCTTTCCAATGGTCTACTTATTTTTGTCGTACAATTATTCGAAACCATTCTATTGAGAAATTAGTGCGAAAAATCAACCAAAACAACACAAAAGATTAAATAAAAATTTTTCTAGATTAAATTTTAAAATTCCTGCTTCGAGGTGCATTCAGTCACCATTACGACTACCTGTGTACCAAATTTCATGGCTATAAGTGCGATAGATTCGTCTGGACATCGCAGACAAATACACACACACACACACACAAACTTTGCCTTTTATAAGTATAGACTATGAACACTAAAATGAACGAAGATTTTGGTACAGCTTTGATATACGGCATCACTGGCGACATTTCGTTATTTCGACGATATTGGCGACTTTCTGGTTAAAGTTAAGGTTTGGAAATTCTCTTTTTTGGGAATTTAAAAAAACCCTAGATTCGTAAAATTTCATACAAAAGCGAAGCTACGAGGTTCCCGCTTTGCTGAAGGCGAAGCCGCTGATGTTTTTTCAAGTTAAAAAAATTTGCCCGGAACGCGTACGCAAAAGAACACCAAAATGTTCAACAAAACAGTCGCCATGTTTGTTTAGACCACACAACCGACGCCATGTTTGTTTACTCAATAAAAAAGTCGCCGAAATAATGAAATATCGCCAGTGACGCCTTATATCAAAGCTGTTCCAAGATTTCATTTCTTGTAAGTATGTTTCTTCATTTATGGAGAAATCATTCAGTTAATATATCATTTTGAAGAAGGAGGACTATCTCTTTTTTATTATGATCTCGGTAAGCTAAGTGCGAAGGCGAAGAAGAACATCACAGACTTTCATCGACGCTAGCCAATCATATTGGCTGATTTCCTGCCTTTGGTGTATCAAAGTAGGGTTTGTAAATATGCCAAAGGGCCCCATACACGGTGGATCTTCAGTGGAATCGGGTTTCGAAGCTGTAGCACTCCGGCCCCGAAACCGAGACCTTACCCCCTCGGCCCGTTCTTTTCTTTTAGCTACCAATGAGCGTCTATATCATAATACACGTTTGGTGCAAAAAAAACCCAAATTTCAATATTTTGGCGATTGATCCCTTCTTCTAACTGTTGATTCAAATACTGGAAAAGAAGACGCTAGTACAGAAAAAAGGTCTTGAATTGTGACGATCTCGCCTTGTATTGTCGTTGTTTAATCGAATCGCAGCTATTTCTCGTGTTCGTGGTGATATAGCATTATATAAGACATGTTTAAATATGCTGTTCAATTTCATTAGTCATGTTCAATAAACAAATGAAAAATTTACATAAAAAAATAATAATAATTTTTTTATTATATGAAAGTTTTTAACAGTGTTTACAAAATCATATCGAGAATTCTAGCAGATTACTTTCATAGATTTTCGTTTGTGCTGATTTTTTATAGAACCGAAAGCAAATGTTTTAAGGAATTTCTTCTCTAATTCTTCAACATTCTCCAAACAACTGATCAATTTCTCATCACATATTTTACCTCCATATTTCTTCGGGACTATATCTGCAGGTATGGAAGCGTGAAGATTTTGCCATCCACCATTTCTTGAATGAATGAATACCTTGAAAAAATAAATTAATTAAACTAATATGTATGTCTATTTTTAGAAATTTACTGTCATATAATACAAAAGGCAAATAAACTTACTCGATCTCGAATCTTTTTAGGTAATAATGGATTTACCAAATTGAAAATGGATGACATTATTGGTGGTGCGTTGACTACATGAACCGCTTTAATTCTGATAGGGGCAGCATTCTAAAATAAGATAACTTTTATTGGTTTGAGCAAATTTCATTCATGTGGGCAAATTTCATTCAGGAGGGCAAGTATAGTGTGATTCAAAAGTCTAAAATAACGTTAAAAATCAATAATTCGCAAACAAATTGGGTTAGAAAATTGGTGTGTTCTGTTATTATAAAAAAGAGCTTGTACACTAAAGTCTCGTTATCCTATATGAAGTTCTATTTTAACCGAAAGTGGTTGTGCGATGAATTTAAATCAGAAATCTAAGAGAACGTGCTGTGTAGTTTTTACTACCTCTAGGTAGATGCTATTTGTAGAAAATTTTTGTGTGGAGGGTACGTCATAGTTGTTTCTGTGTCACTAACTGTGTACAGTTTGGATTTCTGGAAAATCGAATCCGATTATATCACTGTGGTTGTGATGTCGTAGTTAATCTTTCGCTTAAGCTTTCTGTATGTGTTTGTTTTTCATTCAGTCAGAGTTTCATTCGTCTTTTCTGTGTGCAACTGTTTCTTTATGATAACTAAAAGGAAAAGTGTCGATGTTTCAACGTACGCACTTCAAGACATTCCAGATGAGGTCAGTGATGTAACAATGGCTCACGAGGATGAACTAAATTCTACAAAACACGCTTGAAACACATTGAAAAGCAAGAGGAAGCCTCACGTAAGGACGAGATGCTTTTCATGAGCAGCTAGAAAATAGGGGATGCGACTTACTGTCAAAAAGTTCTAAAAAATACAGCTTTTTTGTCTTTACAGATTCATTTTAATGCTGCTTTTATTTCTAAGGCAGGACTAGATTATCTGTTTCTTGGTTATTCCAATTGTTTTTTTAAGAGAGTATCACATGAAAGCTATAAAGACCAGTGCGTGGAATAGAGTATTTATATTACGTATTACGAGTGTCCCCTCTTTTCTCTTCCCAATTATGCAAGATTTTAACTTATTCCACATCTTCAGTTCCATTTTATGTGTGATGATTAATACTCAACTGCATGTAATGATATTCTATCATAGTAACTGAAGATATACATAGAGAGTTTGGAAAAAAATTCTTACAAAATGTATTTAAATGTTAACTTTTTGTACTAAGAGTGCATACAACCATAACTAGTTTATGATTTTTAAATTTAAATTATTGATAAACAGTCTGAAATAATAATAAAAAATTCTTTTTCACCAGTGCGAAGTTCACAAATGTCCGAATCCATCCTGGCGTGAAGGCAAGTAACGCATGGATGTCGAAACCATTGAAATCAAAAATGCATGTTAGTCCACATATCTGATCAAGAGGATTTTCAAGTAGTATTTGATGCGCTGCTAACACTTCTAAGTAGAAGCGCTCAGCAAATGTGCACTTCCTATAATCAACTGGTTCTGTAAAAGAGAATCTGCATAAGTTTAAGCAGGGCAGGATGATTAAATTGGTAGGCCAGTAGGCAGTTGCCTATGGGCCCCACGATTCTTTTTTTGCTGTACTTTCAGAATAATTTAATTTTGTGTTTACATTAAATTTACATAGGCCGTGCACTCGCATTTATTAAAATTAAAATTAAGTAACATTTTAAATTCTAACTGTATTCCTAATTAATTACTTTTTGCAAGTTTTATATTATGTTATAAGTTTTATATAAATTATATATATAAAAATCTGCGGAAAGAAAATGCCGAGAGTTCTTATAGGGAGAAAATAAACAAAGGGGGAAGATAATATAAAATAATATAAAACCAAAACGCATATATATATATATATATATTCGTAAACATCCGGACCCTACATGACGCGTTTAGTTCATTCCTTTGTCACGTCTCAAGTTGGCAGCATCTCTCAGTTTTAGGTACGTAAAATCATTTCTTTATTTGTATTTCATTCAAATTCTTGGTTTATCATAATGTTCGGGATAAAGGACAGTGCTTTTAGCTTTATGCCAGCACTATTCGCAGAAAACATTATGATTTCACTAATTTTTTAGCTGTTCGTATAGATTTTACTTACCCTGATGAGCATCTATACGCTTTTACCGATTTACTACACTCTCCATTTTATTTCAACATTTTTTGACTTTCATGACATTGATATATATATATATCATTATTTTAGCATATATATATATATATATATATATATAGAGAGAGCAAGCAGGCATATATATATATAAAGCATATATATGAAGAGAGCATATATATATATAGTATATATATATATACATATATATGTTGCTACTAAAAATACTCTAATACACAAAGTGTCAGTATCTTTCATAAGATGGATCGTATATACTTGGGATTGCTGGAATTCCAAATCTGGGTTGTCTTTTCATAGTAATAGTTTGCACCAATTATCTTTCTGCCTTTTCATTGTATGATTATTAATTATGTAATATTATTTCGTATTTAATTTTAAATTGTTGGTTTAATAGGTGTATATACTGAAAATGTTATTTGAGTCTTAATTTTTATAATTTATATATATATATATATAAAATTTTAAAAATCGCCTGATCCTGTAATTAAATAGTATTTGGATTATGTTAAAAAAGTTTTTGCAACTTTTTTTTCACTATTGTATAAATTTACTTTTAAATTTTAATTTCCCAATTTTTTATACGCGGTATACTAAAATCAACTCGCTTCAAAGTAATCTGCAATTAAATTGCTTACTATTTCAGCTCGTCAAAATTTGCTACTTAAAATTGTTTATATAGAGTTGATATTAAAAAGAATTAAAAATCAATTTAAAAAATATCTGGTTTTGGAAATTTGGGAGGGATAAAGGGGCCCCGAGACTTGCATTGGCTAATGGCCCCTAGAGGACCTTTAGTGCCATCCGGTTTTGAGTGCAAGTGCACGAGGTGTTCCAAAAGCCTAAAATTACAGGATGAGGCAGAAAGATTGGCCCGATTTCAAAACTCTAAGGGCGCTATTAGCCGAGAGCAACTTGTGGCGCAGCTGGCTGTAAAATTGGCTGCGCCGCTAGTTGCCGAAGTGTTTTAAAACCCGGCAACTGGTGGCGCAGCTTTGAAAGGATAGCGGGAAATGGTCATTTGAGAGAATGGCGTCCAAGGAAGAACTTCCTCTCCTTGCTCTTCTATTAAAAAAGAAAAAAGCGAAAGGTCACAAAAATTCAAAAACATCCCATGTTTGTTTCTCGACTGACTATATGGTTATTGTTTGACGATCTAGGGCAGTAAATTTTTCAGTTACCTTTGCATACTAATACATTCCATGACAAATTAGTATGTTAGTTAATCATTGTTTATGAAACAGTTTGATACTTGTTTGTACGCTAACAAAATATATAGCTCAGATGTATTTAAAATAAATTTAATCGGTAAAATATTAAGATTAGGTTTTAAAAATAACGTCTAAGTCTCGAAACGGCTTTTAAACTCTTAGGCCTCAGGTTCGGGATTCATTTCATTATGTTGATGAAGCTCTCTTAGTGGATGTTCAAAAGTAAAATTCATTTTTTAATTACTAAAAACTTTGAATTTTGAAGTCTCTTGACAGTAGTGTTTTATGTTTTGCCTTTAAGTATTTGGAAAACAGAAAAATATAAAAATTTATCAAATTAAAACTGTGGAACTTTGATAGTTCAATTGTGAAGTCGTCGGTGTCAAAATTATTTTTTAAATGCTTTAATTTCCTATTGTCATAATGTTAAAATATTGTCTGTAATTTTATTTTAGTTAATTCGAAGTCAAAAATAAAATATTAAACAGGTTTTTTTATCTTTCTAATTAGCTCTTGGGAATGAAATTCTTTATGTCTTTTCAAAAAAGCACGTTTGATATGAATTGTATCATTCATTTTAAAGTTTTAGTGTACAATTGTTTTATTCTGTCAAAGTGGTCTATACTATTTATTAGTTAAAGATAATTACTTCTTTATAAATATTGTAAATTTTAGATTATTTTTTTCTATTTATAATTATTATTACTTTGTTTACTCGTAGTTCTGTGAACGATGAACTATTTTTTTTCAAAATAATATTTTTTGCAACTAGTAGTAAATAAAGTACGCATAAAAACAAACAACTAAGTAAGTATATGAATATTGATTAAGCATGAAACGGTATATTATTATCTTAATATAAATAAAATTAATTTAAAGTTAAAAATTTAGCTTATCAGCGACGCAAATTTCATTTGTGTACAATTTATTTCTTACATTTTAATAATTTTGTCATAATTAATACTTGCACACAATTATATATCAGGAATCCACCTCAAAAATGAAGTCTTTAGGATTAATCTTATTTTCAAACAATTTCATTCAGTCTTCCATCTGTTGCTTTCCTGATTCCTTGGTCATTTTAAAAAAATATCACAAAAAAAGCAAATGCAATAGACAGCTAAATGAAGTACTATAGAGCTGAGAGCAGATTTCCAAATGACGTAGCATATGAGCGCGCAGCTATATTAAATGATCAGTAGCGCCACCGGTTGTCCTCGGCTAATACTATTTATTACAATGCCCCGTCAAACGTCTGGGCCACCAAATGTTGCCGGTGTTGTTGCCGGCTAGGGCAACAGGTTGTTCTGCTGCGCCACCGATCGCCGTCGGCTAATAGGATCCATTGGATATAATGGCAGGCGACTCGCGGAAGCAGCCCGT